>JAGVVM010018700.1:0-15059 GCA_019149425.1 Psidium friedrichsthalianum | reverse complement strand
AGATTTCAGAAGCCAAAATCTAGGGGTGACGTCGCCCTATTTCAATTTAGTCCCTAAAAAATTTTTAATTGCATTTTTAGTGATTTTAGGGACTAATTTGAAAAATCAAAATTTGCATTTGGTCCTTTTTAGCGAAATTGGACAATTCAGAGGGCTTTTGGACTGGATTTTAATTTTTAAAAATAGAGGAGAATGACATGACTCTAAAAATACAAAATGGAAAATTACAAAGCTAAAATGGAATTTCTAGAATTTATTAAAATAATCTAAAAAATGAAATTAACAAAGAGACTCTAAATTCCAGACAAATTTTTCAAAATATATTTAGCCAAAATGAAGAGAAATTAAATTAAAAATATTGAATATTTTTTTGGTAATTTTCTGGCCTCAAATACTATTTTTTATTAATTTTGTAGTATTTTTCTATTTTCTAAAAAATATTTAAAATGCGAAAATAAGGAAAATTATTTTTTGTTCAAAATTAGTTCCTTGGGCTAGACCAATGCTTCCAAAGTTGATTTGTAATTTCCTCTTTTTTTCTTGATTTTTTTATGAATTTAAAAATAAAATGCTGAAAAAGGCTGAAAATAAGGAAATATATTTTATGTTCAAAATTGGTTCCCTGGGCTAGGCCAGGTCCCCAAGGTTGATTTTGCAATTTTATGAATTTTTATGGATTTTCTAAAAAATTTTATAAAAATAAAATTGGTAAAAAAATCAAGTGTCAACAGCTACCCCTCTTTGAGAGGAGTCTCGTGAGAGATCTCTCTCAAAGACAAGGTGACACTTGAGATCTGACCGACTCTATTGGGGAAAATAAAAAAATCATGACATCCACCTCTATTTTCCTCTTTGAAAGTTCGAGTCCAAAGTTCTTTCTGCTCGTTCTGATATGGGAAAGAGAGAGAGGTAGAGTTAGGGGATTTACCTGAGACTCACCTGTTTACCTCGGGTCTGTCATTGACTGCACTTGTCAAAAATGGAATGGAAGCCTAAGGATTCATTATAAGGAAACCTTAGGGTGGTTGAACTCGGACCCGTATGGTAGGTCACCCCATTGAAATGCCTGTAAAAAGGACTTGTTGAAAAAAAGGTAATCTTTTCCGAGGCTATTGGCTGCTATCCATTCCGGAGGGTGAAAGCTCCGAGGCTACTAACCGACGCACACTCGCGGAAAAGGCGGTCACCGTATCTCTAAGCGGCGAATCGCGAGCGCTCTCGGCTCCGGCTCGAACTGTGTTTCGAGATACCTTATAGGTGTATTCTTATTAAGGAGGGGGAAATCAAATCTTTTCCGAGGCTATCGGCTGCTATCCATTCCGAGGGTGAAAGCTCCGAGGCTACTAACCGACGCACACTCGCGGAAAAGGCGGTCACCATATCTCTCAGCGGCGAGTCGCGAGCGCTCTGGGCTCCGGCTCAAACTATGCTTCGAGATACCTTAGAGGCGTATTCCTATCATAGAGGATTCAAAGGGGGGGGAGGGGAAATTAAATCTTCTGAAGCTGAAGGTTGGCGATCCAGTCCGGAGGATGACAGCTCCGCGGCTACTAACCTGTGACACTTACAGAAAGATTTATCCAAGTCATCATGCTTTTTGAACGATGAGTCGTGAACTGTTCAGTTCCGAATTCGAACTATGCTTTTAGACGTCTCTCTGTGATTCTATTTTAAAAAGGAGACCCTTGATGGCGCTTTTGCGGATTAGAGGGGTGTTTAGACTTGAAAAAGACTCCAAACGTGGAAATCTTATTTTGACATTATTCTGAGATTTAGGAAACCGAGAATCATGTGGAAACTTTGATCTGAATTATCTTACCAAAGAGGGTGCCATTCTAGGGTCTCGATGGAACCAGAAAGCCGCAGAAGCTCAAACCCACATTATCTTATCTTGAAGGGTGCCATTCTGGGATCTGGGGAGATCAGGAATCCTGCAGAAGCTCAAACCCGATTTCACTTACCTCAAAGGGTGCCATTCTGGGATTTGGGGAGACTAGAAATCCTGCAGAAGCTCAAACCCGGATCATTATATTGGTGAATGAAAAGTTTAGAAAGAATTCTGATGTATGTGAATTTCAACACGAGTCATGGCCCTGCGAGTCATATAGACTTGTTTCAATAAATGCGAGGTGTATAAGATGGTTAATCAAGACAATCTTGCAATCTATATGTGTGATTTAAAAATCCTTTGCTAGGATAATTTTGAATCAATAAATCTGAAATCACCAGATGAATTCGATCAGTCATATCAACTAGAGTATCCTTATTAGAGAGGACTTTTCACGATATCTATTTCTGAGAGATTTTGCTTTCCCATTGGGGAAGATTTTTATAAACACTCAAACTAACGCTCGAAACCTATGTCAAGAATTTCGGGACCATTTTGCAGTGTATACAACCTGATTGATTAGAGAAGGTCTTCTAAAGGGCCTTAATGTAGGCTCGGTCAGAGGCTTACGCAATGGGTAGGTATTTTGAGGTTTTCATAAAAGAATCAACATCTTAAAAGTGACTTCTTCGGGTTTACAAGTCAAGAACCTTGAAGATCAGATAAGACCAGATTGTACTTACTCCCTTAGGCAGTTGCCTCTTGCGTGAAATCCCGTGTTGATCTGAAATGTCTCAATCAGGAGAGGCTTTCGGGATAGGTTGTAACATTGGTTCAGGGTAGGCTCGAAAATGCCATTTTCAGATTGAGGGGTATGATATGTTGGTGATCACCTTTGCATTATTACCAACTGTTATGGCTGCTGGGGGCTGTGTCTATATCTTGAGCCCCCAAAGTTTCTCTGGATACTTATATTCAACTAAGCTCCATGTTTTTTGTTTTTTGCCACTTGTTTGCCAACATATTTCCCTTTTTTGATACTTTATTTATATTTCGAGTATCATGGCTTTTGTTCCTATGAAGGGCTTTGGCCTTGCTTTTACCAGGCACTTTGCTTTTATCAGCCCTATTGCCTTTTGACATTTTCATTGTACTTTTCTTTGACTGGCTTTCAAGCATTATTGTCCTTCTTCAATGATGGACTTTGGCCCTGCTTTCCTCAGGTACCTTGCTTTTTATTGGCAAGTCATATGCATTGCCCCAGTGTAGGGAGGTGATCACCAACTGGGTTTAGAAATGAAGATTTGAAGGCTCAAATTGGCATGTCAAAGGATAAAGTGTGTATGATAGAGAAATGAACTGCTCTCCTTCACTTTGATGTTTCAAATCGCCACGGAAGATCACCTGAAGTTAACACGAAAAGGTTGATGCAAGTTAGCGCAATAAAGTCTTACCTTGATCTTTTCTCCTAAGAAACAACCAATGAACCTCCAAATTGCCCAGGTATGGAGTGGTTCTTGACAGGGCTATTTTTGAATTCTCCCTTTACAGGCTCAAATGGGTTAGCAAAGGGTTGTTATGTGTTTAGGATAAAGAAATGAACATGCCTTGCATCGTCCCAATCCATGTAACCACTGCAAATGGTCCCTACGTTCATGGACAAAGGTTTTTTTTGTCTCATCCTCCCTTCACTCATTTCTCAAGTGTGTAGGGACGTGTTTGGGCTTGGTTTGCCTCTCAATTTCGGGTTACTCCAGCTTGACATTCTAATCGTCCTCATCTGAAATTTCATTTCTATTTCATCACAAGTTAATTCCCATGGGCGATCATGAAGCATGTATGTTTCGGATTTTCCTAGGTAGCCTTGAAGATTTTTAAACAAGAATGCAGATGAAGTTATCTCATGAATCTTCGTCGATAATGCAGTTACCGATCATCACGATTTGGTGGATTAGGAAGTTTTTTTAGGGTAAGGGATACCTACCTGACTTGCCGTGGCCGGAATTCCCTGGGAAATAAAAATGTTTCAGGAGTCAGTGTATATTCTAGTGTTGAAAAATTGGAACGATACAACTTTTACCCTTGATTGCAAACTGAGTGCGCCGATAGGTAATCCTTGTCGTAGACCCCTTTTCTTCGTAATCCTCTGGTCTGGAGAAAGCTGTTTGAGTTGTTTCCTCCATCTGGGGATCTCTCTTGGACCTGCAGCACAGAGAAAATAATGCAAATGTATGCATGTATGCATGAAATGCATGTAGTGGGTCTCAATGTGGCTCAGACGCTAGTGAGGTACGAGAACTGGTCAAATCCTTGCTTTATTCAAGGGTAGTGTTTCTTGACAGCGTCTGCATTTACAGGATTTGCCAATTCTTCTTCATCCATATTCAAGAGAATCAAAGCGCCGCCAGGTAAAACCTTCTGCACTACGTACGGACCTTCGTAATTTGGTGCGAATTTGCCCTCGGGATGGGGAACATTAGGGAGCGCCTTCTTCACAACTAAATCTTCGACTGTAAAACTTCTGGGCTTCACTTTGCGGTTGAATGACTTAGCTACCTGCCTTTGATACGCTTGTTCATGGCATATAGCCTTCAGTCGCTTTTCATCAATCAAGTTCAGCTGTTCATCCCTCTGCCGTGTCCACTCGGCCTCCGAAAGTTCGGCCTGGGCTAATATTCGTAAGGACCAGTTTAGACTTTGCGATCATATCGTCGACATACAGAAGGTGCCCCATGGGATAGAGCCACCATGGTCCTTTGGTAGGTTGTCCCAGCATTTTCCAAGCCGAAAGGCATAACCTTATAATAGAAGGTGCCCCATGGCGTTATGAAGGAGGTCTTGGCCTTGTCTTCTTCCTTTAAAAGGATTTGGTTGTACCCAGAAACCCATCCATAAACGAGAACGTTTCAAAACCAGCAGTGCTGTCGACCAGGACATTGATGTGCGGGAGAGGGAAGTCATCTTTTGGGCTTGCCTTGTTCAGGTCACGGTAATCCACGCAGACTCTGACTCTTCCGTCCTTCTTCATTACTGGAACAATATTGGCTACCCATTCGGGACAAGCGATCACCTCAATAAATCCCACCTTAAGCAGTTTCATCACCTCTTCTTCGATCTTTTTAGATAACTCTGGTTTCGTGCGTCGAAGCTTTTGTTTCTTAGCGGGAACACTTGGGTCTGTTGAGAGCGAGTGCTCGACGATACTTGGATCCAAATCTGGCATGTCTGTATAGGACCAGGCAAACATATCTTGATATTCTTTGAGGAGTTCAGTAAACCGAGATACTTCTGACGAAGATAGCATTCCCCCGATTTTTACTTCTTTCATGTTCTCAGAATCACCCAAATTAACTGTAACGGTGTCCTCTGCAGTCAAGGGTTTATGTTCCTCATATCTGCTCCAATCCCTTCTGATGTCACTGGTGTCATCATCACATTCCTCCTCAATATCACAAGAGAAGTCATCGGTATGATCTGAGCCACATAATAACCTGTCATGCATAGAGGGATGGTATGCCTGAAATGTTACAAGCATGGTTAGTATTTTGCTAATACTGATAAAGATGCATGAATTTTTCGAAAACATTTTGAAAACTATTTTTAAAAGCTCAGAGGAAGGAGGGGATTAGTCCTCATCTCATCGGACGTCCTCGCTCTCCTATAAGGTTTTTTAGGAAAACAAAGGATCATATGGCAAATCAGCCTCAAGCTTCAAAAATTTGAAGCCGAGTATTATCATTGGGCCGATTTGTCATTCCATGTCCCCAACAAGACTCATGCGGTTTTTATTAGAAAGTGGACCGCATTACAGCATACACCACTTGAACCAACGGTCCGAGATCCAAGGGTATTCTTGTTTTTCTTTTTCTTTTTCTCTTTTTTTTTGAAAGAAAATGCAAAACATCATGCAGGAATTGAAATGCATCAAGGAAAAGGGGAAAGAAGAGCCTCTTTACACAGGCTGGTTGGATTCCTCGTCAAGTCGCTCAAGGATGACGTTGATCGTGTCTTCTAGGAACGGGTTGGACAGATCGCAAAGTCTAAACTAGTCCACCAGCTCGGTCAAGGATGCCTAAAGCAGCCAATTTTTCTATGCACTCTATCTTTTCCTCTCTCGAGGCTTCTCTGTCGGCCGAATACGCGGCGGCCTTCTCCAACACCTCTTTCAGTTTGGCCGTATCGGCCACGCACTCCGGCTTGTCTGCATCACCTTCATCCTAGATGGCATTCATTCTCCCGTGATCCGGCAGGGGGTTCTGCTGCACGTTCGCTTCTGTCTTGTCAAATTCTAGTACTCCTCTATTTATCAGCGCCTGCACCTTGTATTTGAGCACTAGACAATTGTCCACGTTGTGCCCTTCTCTCCCATGTGGTATACGTATGATTGGGTCTCGTCGAATCCGGGGAACGTCGGCGGGTTCGGTCTCGGAGGTTCTTTGGCGACTAGGTGCCCTTCCAACAGCATGGGCAATGGTTTTGACAGAGGACGGGGAAGTGGTGTGAAGACGGTGGAGCTTTCTTCTTTGCCTCGAACTTCTTCGGGGCTGATCCAGACGTCTCCACCCAGAGTGGGGGTGGATTCTGGAAACTTCTTTGGTTTCGGGGGTTCGGTACGAAGGCAACGTCGCCTACGTTCTCTCGTTCTCTCCTAGCCGAGTATGATTATTTAAACGATGGCTCTGGTACGCGTTTTTCTCTCAGCGCCCACTCGTGACGTTCTGTTACCTTGACAAGGTGGGTGAAAGTCTGACAGCCCGACGTATTCAGCTTTTCAAAATAATGGAGTGGCAGCGTCTTCAAGAACAGGTCTACTAACTCTTCTTCGGGAATGGCTGGTTTAACCTGGGTGGCTATAGCCCGCCACCTCTGAGCGAAGGTGCGTATCGTCTCGTTTCTCCCTTTCGCTGTTCTCAACAGACTTCCCTGGTCGGCGCCGTGACGGTATTAAACTTGTACTGGGGAGGAACTCTTCTGCTAGCTCTTCCTAGCTGTCGTACTTTTCCATGTCGAGCTCGATAAACCATGCCAGCGCAGCACCTGATAGACTCTCCTGGAATGTATTCATCAGCAACGGGACGTAGTCTGAGTAATGCGCCATTTTGCGCAGATAGTATCTCAGGTGAGCCGGGGACAGCCCGTCCCATCGTACTTCCTCACAAACTCCGGCTCCTTATATCCGCCGGGGACTTCTATCTTGGTAAATGGTGAGATCTTGTCGAACCTGGCCAGTTCGTAAACCCTGGCTGCTCAAGCATTCTTCGATTTTCACGAGCCTCCTCGCGCCTTCCTCGGTCTTAGCTGGGGGTCTCTCCTTTTTCTCCTTCTCCAGGTCGATCACAAACGGAGGGGTCTTATGGGGCACTTCTTTCTCGGATTCGGTGCTGTTGGTCTGGTGGTGTCGGAGTCGGTTGACGTGCTAGGATTAACTTCGGGTGTAATCGGGGCCTTCCCTTGCGCCGTCGTCATCATCGATTTCATTTCCGCCATCATGGCGGCCATCATGTTGATCTGGTCTTCAAGGCCAGCCACTCTGGAAGTCAACTCTTCCTCCATTTTCGCGTATTGCTGCGGGTCCTCGTGACTATAGAATTTCACCTGTTTGAAAAAATAGCGAGTCAGGAGTCCGCGAGCAGAGTAAGAGTGCAGAAAATCTAAAACCTTCTCAATACTATGTTCATACGTGGTTAATATGAGGTTAAGGCTCATGATCGAGTCTTTCCTCCCATTAACCACGTATGAACATAGTATTGAGAAGGTTTTAGATTTCTGCACTCTTACTCTGCTCGCGGACTCCGACTCGCTATTTTTCAAACAGGTGAAATTCTATAGTCACGAGGACCCGCAGCAATACGCGAAAATGGAGGAAGAGTTGACTTCCAGAGTGGCTGGCCTTGAAGACCAGATCAACATGATGGCCGCCATGATGGCGGAAATGAAATCGATGATGACGACGGCGCAAGGGAAGCCCCGATTACACCCGAAGTTAATCCTAGCACGTCAACCGACTCCGACACCAACCAGACCACCAGCACGAATCCGAGAAAGAAAGTGCCCCATAAGACCCCTCCGTTTGTGATCGACCTGGAGAAGGAGAAAAAGGAGAGACCCCCAGCTAAGACCGAGGAAGGCGCGAGGAGGCTCGTGAAAATCGAAGAATGCTTGAGCAGCCAGGGTTACGAACTGGCCAGGTTCGACAAGATCTCACCATTTACCAAGATAGAAGTCCCCGGCCGGATATAAGGAGCCGGAGTTTGTGAGGAAGTACGATGGGACGGGCTGTCCCGGGCTCACCTGAGATACTATCTGCGCAAAATGGCGCATTACTCAGACTACGTCCCGTTGCTGATGAATACATTCCAGGAGAGTCTATCAGGTGCTGCGCTGGCATGGTTTATCGAGCTCGACATGGAAAAGTACGACAGCTAGGAAGAGCTAGCAGAAAGAGTTCCTCCACCAGTACAAGTTTAATACCGTCACGGCGCCGACCAGGGAAGATCTGTTGAGAACAGCGAAAAGGGAGAAACGAGACGATACGCACCTTCGCTCAGAGGTGGCGGGCTATAGCCACCCAGGTTAAACCAGCCATTCCCGAAGAAGAGTTAGTAGACCTGTTCTTGAAGACGCTGCCACTCCATTATTTTGAAAAGCTGAATACGTCGGGCTGTCAGACTTTCACCCACCTTGTCAAGGTAACAGAACGTCACGAGTGGGCGCTGAGAGAAAAACGCGTACCAGAGCCATCGTTTAAATAATCATACTCGGCTAGGAGAGAACGAGAGAACGTAGGCGACGTTGCCTTCGTACCGAACCCCCCGAAACCAAAGAAGTTTCCAGAATCCACCCCCACTCTGGGTGAGACGTCTGGATCAGCCCCGAAGAAGTTCGAGGCAAAGAAGAAAGCTCCACCGTCTTTCACACCACTTCCCCGTCCTCTGTCAAAACCATTGCCATGCTGTTGGAAGGGCACCTAGTCGCCAAAGAACCTCCGAGACCGAACCCGCCGACGTTCCCCGGATTCGACGAGACCCAATCATACGTTATACCACATGGGAGAGAAGGGGCACAACGTGGACAATTGTCTAGTGCTCAAATACAAGGTGCAGGCGCTGATAAATAGAGGAGTACTAGAATTTGACAAGACAGAAGCGAACGTGCAGCAGAACCCCCTGCCGGATCACGGGAGAATGAATGCCATCTAGGATGAAGGTGATGCAGACAAGCCGGAGTGCGTGGCCGATACGGCCAAACTGAAAGAGGTGTTGGAGAAGGCCGCCGCGTATTCGGCCGACAGAGAAGCCGCGAGAGAGGAAAAGATAGAGTGCATAGAAAAATTGGCTGCTTTAGGCATCCTTGACCGAGCTGGTGGACTAGTTTAGACTTTGCGATCTGTCCAACCCGTTCCTAGAAGACACGATCAACGTCATCCTTGAGCGACTTGACGAGGAATCCAACCAGCCTGTGTAAAGAGGCTCTTCTTTCCCCCTTTTCCTTGATGCATTTCAATTCCTGCATGATGTTTTGCATTTTCTTTCAAAAAAAAAGAGAAAAAGAAAAAGAAAAACAAGAATACCCTTGGATCTCGGACCGTTGGTTCAAGTGGTGTATGCTGTAATGCGGTCCACTTTCTAATAAAAACCGCATGAGTCTTGTTGGGGACATGGAATGACAAATCGGCCCAATGATAATACTCGGCTTCAAATTTTTGAAGCTTGAGGGCTGATTTGCCATATGATCCTTTGTTTTCCTAAAAAACCTTATAGGAGAGCGAGGACGTCCGATGAGATGAGGACTAATCCCCTCCTTCCTTGAGCTTTTAAAAATAGTTTTCAAAATGTTTTCGAAAAATTCATGCATTTTATCAGTATTAGCAAAATACTAACCATGCTTGTAACATTTCAGGCATACCATCCCTCTATGCATGACAGGTTATTATGTGGCTCAGATCATACGATGACTTCTCTTGTGATATTGAGGAGGAATGTGATGATGACACCAGTGACATCAGAAGGGATTGGAGCAGATATGAGGAACATAAACCCTTGACTGCAGAGGACACCGTTACAGTTAATTTGGGTGATTCTGAGAACATGAAAGAAGTAAAAATCGGGGGAATGCTATCTTCGTCAGAAGTATCTCGGTTTACTGAACTCCTCAAAGAATATCAAGATATGTTTGCCTGGTCCTATACAGACATGCCAGATTTGGATCCAAGTATCGTCGAGCACTCGCTCTCAACAGACCCAAGTGTTCCCGCTAAGAAACAAAAGCTTCGACGCACGAAACCAGAGTTATCTAAAAAGATCGAAGAAGAGGTGATGAAACTGCTTAAGGTGGGATTTATTGAGGTGATCGCTTGTCCCGAATGGGTAGCCAATATTGTTCCAGTAATGAAGAAGGACGGAAGAGTCAGAGTCTGCGTGGATTACCGTGACCTGAACAAGGCAAGCCCAAAAGATGACTTCCCTCTCCCGCACATCAATGTCCTGGTCGACAGCACTGCGGTTTTGAAACGTTCTCGTTTATGGATGGGTTTTCTGGGTACAACCAAATCCTTTTAAAGGAAGAAGACAAGGCCAAGACCTCCTTCATAACGCCATGGGGCACCTTCTATTATAAGGTTATGCCTTTCGGCTTGGAAAATGCTGGACAACCTACCAAAGGACCATGGTGGCTCTATCCCATGGGGCACCTTCTGTATGTCGACGATATGATCGCAAAGTCTAAACTGGTCCTTACGAATATTAGCCCAGGCCGAACTTTCGGAGGCCGAGTGGACACGGCAGAGGGATGAACAGCTGAACTTGATTGATGAAAAGCGACTGAAGGCTATATGCCATGAACAAGCGTATCAAAGGCAGGTAGCTAAGTCATTCAACCGCAAAAGTGAAGCCCAGAAGTTTTACAGTCGAAGATTTAGTTGTGAAGAAGGCGCCCCTAATGTTCCCCATCCCGAGGGCAAATTCGCACCAAATTACGAAGGTCCGTACGTAGTGCAGAAGGTTTTACCTGGCGGCGCTTTGATTCTCTTGAATATGGATGAAGAAGAATTGGCAAATCCTGTAAATGCAGACGCTGTCAAGAAACACTACCCTTGAATAAAGCAAGGATTTGACCAGTTCTCGTACCTCACTAGCGTCTGAGCCACATTGAGACCACTACATGCATTTCATGCATACATGCATACATTTGCATTATTTTCTCTGTGCTGCAGGTCCAAGAGAGATCCCCAGATGGAGGAAACAACTCAAACAGCTTTCTCCAGACCAGAGGATTACGAAGAAAAGGGGTCTACGACAAGGATTACTATCGGCGCACTCAGTTTGCAATCAAGGGTAAAAGTTGTATCGTTCCAATTTTTCAACACTAGAATATACACTGACTCCTGAAACATTTTTATTTCCCAAGGAATTCCGGCCACGGCAAGTCAGGTAGGTATCCCTTACCCTAAAAACTTCCTAATCCACCAAATCGTGATGATCGGTAAACTGCATTATCGACGAAGATTCATGAGATAACTTCATCTGCATTCTTGTTAAAAATCTTCAAGGCTACCTAGGAAAATCCGAAACATACATGCTTCATGATCGCCCATGGGAATTAACTTGTGATGAAATAGAAATGAAATTTCAGATGAGGACGATTAGAATGTCAAGCTGGAGTAACCCGAAATTGAGAGGCAAACCAAGCCCAAACACGTCCCTACACACTTGAGAAATGAGTGAAGGGAGGATGAGACAAAAAAAACCTTTGTCCATGAACGTAGGGACCATTTGCAGTGGTTACATGGATTGGGACGATGCAAGGCATGTTCATTTCTTTATCCTAAACACATAACAACCCTTTGCTAACCCATTTGAGCCTGTAAAGGGAGAATTCAAAAATAGCCCTGTCAAGAACCACTCCATACCTGGGCAATTTGGAGGTTCATTGGTTGTTTCTTAGGAGAAAAGATCAAGGTAAGACTTTATTGCGCTAACTTGCATCAACCTTTTCGTGTTAACTTCAGGTGATCTTCCGTGGCGATTTGAAACATCAAAGTGAAGGAGAGCAGTTCATTTCTCTATCATACACACTTTATCTTTGACATGCCAATTTGAGCCTTCAAATCTTCATTTCTAAACCCAGTTGGTGATCACCTCCCTACACTGGGGCAATGCATATGACTTGCCAATAAAAAGCAAGGTACCTGAGGAAAGCAGGGCCAAAGTCCATCATTGAAGAAGGACAATAATGCTTGAAAGCCAGTCAAAAGAAAAGTACAATGAAAATGTCAAAAGGCAATAGGGCTGATAAAAGCAAAGTGCCTGGTAAAAGCAAGGCCAAAGCCCTTCATAGGAACAAAAGCCATGATACTCGAAATATAAATAAAGTATCAAAAAAGGAAATATGTTGGCAAACAAGTGGCAAAAACAAAAAACATGGAGCTAGTTGAATATAAGTATCCAGAGAAACTTTGGGGGCTCAAGATATAGACACAGCCCCCAGCAGCCATAACAGTTGGTAATAATGCAAAGGTGATCACCAACATATCATACCCCTCAATCTGAAAATGGCATTTTCGAGCCTACCCTGAACCAATGTTACAACCTATCCCGAAAGCCTCTCCTGATTGAGACATTTCAGATCAACACGGGATTTCACGCAAGAGGCAACTGCCTAAGGGAGTAAGTACAATCTGGTCTTATCTGATCTTCAAGGTTCTTGACTTGTAAACCCGAAGAAGTCACTTTTAAGATGTTGATTCTTTTATGAAAACCTCAAAATACCTACCCATTGCGTAAGCCTCTGACCGAGCCTACATTAAGGCCCTTTAGAAGACCTTCTCTAATCAATCAGGTTGTATACACTGCAAAATGGTCCCGAAATTCTTGACATAGGTTTCGAGCGTTAGTTTGAGTGTTTATAAAAATCTTCCCCAATGGGAAAGCAAAATCTCTCAGAAATAGATATCGTGAAAAGTCCTCTCTAATAAGGATACTCTAGTTGATATGACTGATCGAATTCATCTGGTGATTTCAGATTTATTGATTCAAAATTATCCTAGCAAAGGATTTTTAAATCACACATATAGATTGCAAGATTGTCTTGATTAACCATCTTATACACCTCGCATTTATTGAAACAAGTCTATATGACTCGCAGGGCCATGACTCGTGTTGAAATTCACATACATCAGAATTCTTTCTAAACTTTTCATTCACCAATATAATGATCCGGGTTGAGCTTCTGCAGGATTTCTAGTCTCCCCAAATCCCAGAATGGCACCCTTTGAGGTAAGTGAAATCGGGTTTGAGCTTCTGCCAGGATTCCTGATCTCCCCAGATCCCAGAATGGCACCCTTCAAGATAAGATAATGTGGGTTTGAGCTTCTGCGGCTTTCTGGTTCCATCGAGACCCTAGAATGGCACCCTCTTTGGTAAGATAATTCAGATCAAAGTTTCCACATGATTCTCGGTTTCCTAAATCTCAGAATAATGTCAAAATAAGATTTCCACGTTTGGAGTCTTTTTCAAGTCTAAACACCCCTCTAATCCGCAAAAGCGCCATCAAGGTCTCCTTTTTAAAATAGAATCACAGAGAGACGTCTAAAAGCATAGTTCGAATTCGGAACTGAACAGTCACGACTCATCGTTCAAAAAGCATGATGACTTGGATAAATCTTTCTGTAAGTGTTCACAGGTTAGTAGCCGCGGAGCTGTCATCCTCGGACTGGATCGCCAACCTTCAGCTTCAGAAGATTAATTTCCCCTCCCCCCCCTTTGAATCCTCATGATAGGAATACGCCTCTAAGGTATCTCGAAGCATAGTTTTGAGCCGGAGCCCAGAGCGCTCGCGACTCGCCGCTGAGAGATATGGTGACCGCCTTTTCCGCGAGTGTGCGTCGGTTAGTAGCCTCGGAGCTTTTCACCCTCCGGAATGGATAGCAGCCGATAGCCTCGAAAAGATTTGATTTCCCCCTCCTTAATAAGAATACACCTATAAGGTATCTCGAACACAGTTCGAGCCGGAGCCGAGAGCGCTCGCGATTCGCCGCTTAGAGATACGGTGACCGCCTTTTCCGCGAGTGTGCGTCGGTTAGTAGCCTCGGAGCTTTCACCCTCCGGAATGGATAGCAGCCAATAGCCTCGGAAAAGATTACCTTTTTTTCAACAAGTCCTTTTTACAGGCATTTCAATGGGGTGACCTACCATACGGGTCCGAGTTCAACCACCCTAAGGTTTCCTTATAATGAATCCTTAGCTTCCATTCCATTTTTGACAAGTGGCAGTCAATGACAGACCCGAGGTAAACAGGTGAGTCTCAGGTAAATCCCCTAACTCTACCTCTCTCTCTTTCCCATATCAAACGAGCAGAAAGAACTTTGGACTCGAACTTTCAAAGAGGAAAATAGAGGTGGATGTCATGATTTTTTTTATTTTCCCCAATAGAGTCGGTCAGATCTCAAGTGTCACCTTGTCTTTGAGAGAGATCTCTCACGAGACTCCTCTCAAAGAGGGGTAGCTGTTGACACTTGATTTTTTTTACCAATTTTATTTTTTTATAAAATTTTTAGAAAATCCATAAAAATTCATAAAATTGCAAAATCAACCTTGGGGACCTTGGCCTAGCCCAGGGAACCAATTTTGAACATAAATATATTTCCTTATTTTCATCCTTTTTCAGCATTTTATTTTTTTAAATTCATAAAAAAATCAAGAAAAAAAGAGGAAATTACAAAATCAACTTTGGAAGCATTGGTCTAGCCCAAGGAACTAATTTTGAACAAAAAATAATTTTCCTTATTTTCGCATTTTTAAATATTTTTTAGAAAATAGAAAAATACTACAAATTAATAAAAAATAGTATTTGAGGCCAGAAAATTACCAAAAAATATTCAATATTTTTAATTTATTTTCTCTTCATTTTGCTAAATATATTTTGAAAAATTTTGTCTGGAATTTAGAGTCTCTTTGTTAATTTCATTTTTAGATTATTTTAATAAATTCTAGAAATTCCATTTTAGCTTTGTAATTTTCCATTTTGTATTTTTAGAGTCATGTCATTCTCCTCTATTTAAAAATTAAAATCCAGTCCAAAAGCCCTCTGAATTGTCCAATTTCGCTAAAAAGGACCAAATGCAATTTTTGATTTTTCAAATTAGTCCCTAAAATCACTAAAAATGCCAATTAAAAATTTGTTAGGGACTAAATTGAAATAGGGCGACGTCACCCCCTATATTTTGGCCTTCTGG
>JAGVVM010018699.1:0-13408 GCA_019149425.1 Psidium friedrichsthalianum | reverse complement strand
TTAGATGTGGACATGACAAGACTTGTTGGACTAGACTTGTGGACATGCAAACTTCGTGCCTCATAGAAATACCCATCTACTTTCGTCGTTGTCGACGCCATCGTACACTGCAACAAAAATCACAATCCTCAGCTTCCAAAACCATTGTGAGAGTTTATGATAATACACCATCTCAGTTTGACATTGAAGGCTCTTCAATTCAATATATCAAAACCGCCAATGCCAAAGCATAAATGGTGGCATTATACGGAAACCTTCTCTATTGCCAGCAGCTATTCATACGGATTTCAATAGTAGTAAACAAGAACCACAGCAGATTTCAAGTGAAAAGACTTGTAGAAAAGGCAATACATCAATTCAAAAGAAAGATTTCAATTCACCAAAGATTTCAACCAATTTCTCTCTATGTTTTTTCATTCCTCTAAACTGTGTCATTGCATTAACCAAATTCTGACATACAAAAGAAAGAGCGTTGAATACGATCCTCTCGCTTTAATAAAAAAATAAAGGAACTAGCTTCAAACAAAGCACAGTCTCCACAATTCATCAACTCAGACTTGCAGAAAGGCAATTCCCCAAATATTTTGGCAAATGCAAGCGCCAACATGTTGAACATCTTTACCCACCCATCGGTGGCCCAGCTGGTTTGCGCTCTGGTCCTTTCACGAGAGGTTCTGGTTCGAACCTTGCTGGGTGCCGGTGATTTAAGCGGAGGGTCGTGGCGGTGGGATGCTGCGCTAGCCCTCCCGGAGGATTAGTCGAGGTGCGCGATCCGTACGGACGCTGGCCCGGACACCTTCGATACCAAAAAAAAAAAAAAATGTTGAACATCTTTCTACCAAAATACCACAATAATGCCACAAAGTCATCAAAACAAAGTAAAACTAAGAGCAGCTAATCTAAGGTAGCCGCAATACTACGAATTACACGAAACATCTGCACCCAAGGCAGACAAAATGACAGTTTTATTTCTCCAATTCAACTAAGACAATCCCAAATTTTACAACATCGCCAATAACGCCAGTAAGCACACTCTCCCAATCTACTTCTAGATACATTGCACTCTTCCATCTACATAAAAAAAAAAACTTCGTATTACTTGAGCAATAATGTCCTCAATCATGTACAACATCGAAAGTACCGTTCGCTGCCAAAAACAATAACAGCTGTTCAGGCTCTCAAAAACAATGAACTTTGCCCTCCTTCAAGCTCTCCAACACCAACCCAATAAGCATTGAACATCAGTGTCTCCCTGGAACGAACAACTTCATCATTCACAAAAATCCTGCATTCCAAGAGCAGTTCACTACCATCATACAACACTACTTGTCATATATCCGACCATCAATCAAGGCATGGACTAATCTACTGAGAACATGCTCAACCACAGAGAGTATTACAACCAAAAGCACAAAACAGAACAATCCATGATGATAGGCATATTCATAATCCTAAGCATCATCGAGTTATTGCCATGCAGTACGATTAAGCAAGCCAAATTCAGGGAAAGAATGTAATAATTGGGTTTCTTTGACTAGGTCAACACATGGTGGTGGGACCCACACAAAAAAAAGAAGGTTGAAAGTCAACAAAAAGAAAAGAAACAAAAAAAGACAGCAGTTACTCTTTCCTTTGCAATAAGAGCACGAAGAGAAGAAAGAAAAGAAAGGAGAGAAGAGAAGAAGGAGAAAAGAGAAAGAAGAAAGGGAAAGAAATAAAGTCAGGTGCGTGCACCACCCGCCGCAAATGCATCTCTAAGCTCATTTCCCCACGTGTCGCAAGGTTAGGTATATGCTCGCCCTCTTTGTTCGACTAATTTGAAACTTTTTTCGTTATTAGGGCTCAAATTCGGATTTATAGAAAAATTAAGCTGCGAAGTCAGATTTTGGAGTCGTTGAGCTGAAATTCTTTGGGAAAATGATGATTTAGGGTGTTGTGGAACTGTGGGACTTTACAGAACTCAATTTGGACTTATGGTTTGCTCGAAACAAGATTTTCAATTTTGGTTGCTACAATACGTGCGCGAACAGCATACTTCAAGAGCCGATATCTTTATTTTCAGTCATTGTTTGAGGTTGACCATACTAGAATTTTGTAGTACGTCGAATAAGCTTTGTTTGGACTATAAGACGGCTTGAAACGGGACTTATTGGAGTGAGTTATGGCCTTATCCGTTCTGAAAGGCGAGCTGTCCACAGCGGACAGCAAAGGATATCCACTATGGACAAGCTTCCGTTGACGCATAGTCGTTGTTCTATCGTTAAATGGGTGTAAATTAGTTGATTTGTCCATTAGAATGTCATATTACTAATTTTTATTCATTTTTTGTACTTTTGAATAGGAATTCGGTAGCGTCAGCGCAAGTAATCGTCGCATTTTACTTTTGCCTTCGTCTGGTGAGTGATACTATTTCTTCTTTGACTTGTGTAAACTCATGTTTTTCTGAGAAAGTATAATATGAGTTTCTAATGTGATTTGTTCTTTTGAAGGAAAGTAAAAGTGGTGTTTAGAGCATTTTTGTTGTATAAAACAGGATTGAACATTTACTATTATTTTGTTTATTCAAGACGGTTTATGATTAC
Organism: Psidium friedrichsthalianum; assembly: GCA_019149425.1. NCBI lineage: Eukaryota > Viridiplantae > Streptophyta > Magnoliopsida > Myrtales > Myrtaceae > Psidium > Psidium friedrichsthalianum. The sequence goes on along the minus strand of JAGVVM010018699.1, from coordinate 10,826 downwards.
TTTGTGCTACTAATTTTGAGTTGATAGTGATGTTCATTCTGGTTGAGACAATTTGTGACAGATTTCTGCTATTGGTTTTGAGTTGTTATGATTTTGTGTCGCTCAAGAAAATTGTGAACCCAACTGATGGGTTTGTGGGTATGCGCATACTATTTAGAATATCCTTATGGGTCAAGCCACCGGCATTGTAGGTGGAGACCATGTCAAGGGGGAAATCTTGGTCGTCTTTTGTCACAGGCATTATACGTGATCACGGTTAGAGTCTTGAGCACGAGATTAGTCAATGGATAGACCATTGACATGTGTTTTGCTGAGATTACCAATAGATTAAATTATTGGTATTTGTTTTGCATATTAAATATGCATAGTGATTATTCGATCCGCTTAGAAGAAATGTATTACTCACTAAGCCGTGTTAGCTCATTCCTTTCATCTTTTTGTTTTTCAGGTCCAGCGAGTCGCCTGTAGGACGTGAGCGATCGTTAGTGGAGGACATTTTGTTGGAGGGCTTTTGTTATAAGTTTTAAGTTGTTTTTTGCTTTGGTGAGCCCCTTTAAGTTCATATTAGATGTGTTTATCACAAGGAAGGATATGAGTGTATATTTGCTAATGGTTTAGTAGCAAGTTCTGATTTTTGTAACCAAGGAACTTCTTGAGCTTGTATATAAAGATATACATGTTTGTTATCAGGTTAAATTCTGATTAAGTTGAGGTTGCGTCCTTTTGAGAAAGGGACGGCCGTGTCACAGCCCCCTATTATTGTGGTCTTGGAGTGTGACAAAGACGGTAACGGATCGATTGCTACTGCATTTTTGAAATAGACAAGTTAATCAAACCGAATCATGTCCAAGACATAGTGAACGTAACTAAATTGCTGATCCAGCTGAGTTGGACATTAGTGAGACCAAAGGTACCTTATCCTTGGAGTTGCGAAGACAGAGGAAGCCATCGCGATAGACCTTGCGCTTCAACTTTAGCTTCAGGTGCTTCGTGAAGTTGACGTTCCATTTCTTCGAAGCTTCTATGGTCGTCGCATTCAGGCACGGTAATGCAGGGGTTGCGCTACCATGATGAACCTCACGACAATAGATCTGCTATGGCGGTGCAATCGTAGACTAGGTGATTGGCGACGAACATCAACCAGGCCACCGGAGGTGTGCAGGCAAGCAATGTCACCAGCTGAGCCGAGTTCGTGGGCAAACAAAGAGAGGCGAGCGGGCTGCGTTTCAACAGGGGAGCACGAGCTAAGCGTAGCAAGAGAGGAGATAGATGACAGATGAGAGGGTTTTTAGGTTAAAAAAGGGTAAAAGCGGAATTATGTAGACTCAGTGAGGGAAAAATTAGAAATTAAAAATATTCATTAACTTGGGTCATTTGTATGCCGGGAAAGCTAGAAAGCCAAAGCAGATAAGAGGAGCCTTGAGTTAAAGGTCTTTAGAAAGCCTTGGAAATGCTAGCATTTGGAAAATAGGCTCTTCAAAAATAATTGCCAAACACTCTAGCATTTGGCTAAGGGGCTTCACGGGCCCAAAGAGCTTTGCAAGTGGGTTTCCAAACGCAGCCAAAGTGTGCGAGTCATTCTTTGTAAAACTTAGATGTGTGGTGTATAGGTAGGGGAAAAGATCTACTGTTGTATGCATGCAAGAGAACGACTATTTGAGGTTCCAATAATTACTTAGTGACTAGTGTATAGCGGGGCTGTTATACTAGATGATCAAATTCTAAGTGGCAACAGGTTCAACAATTGTAAGATGATGGTATTTGTACCCTTAGCATAGCTTGTGGATATTGGTCTATTTGGGCCGCTAGGGTTAGAAAATAGGAGGGACACACCCAAGTCAAACCTCCTTAGATCTTGTCATGCCCCGGACCTGTCGGACGCGTAACATCCCTTCACCTGTAAATTTCCTCATCGCCTGGCCAATACTGGTGACAGCCCATGACACGTCACGGCCAGATGACAGCTAACAAATGCGACAGCGGAAACGCATAACCCCTGACAAACACATATATGGGATAGAGAGATAGAGAAAATTTAATTTACATATAACAGTAAGAGTTCTATACAACCTGAGAGGAAGATTATAATCAAAATGTTGGCCAGTAACACTGGAATTTATAAACCAAAAAATCACTAGTCTCCATCTAGGCATCATCAGGACTACTCGTCCTCTAGTAAAGACCACTCCTCCGGATCAAACTCCTCGAATATTAGAGAATAATCAGGTTTATGATCAAGGATCTGAAATGGGGATCAGCCAAAAATATGTGAGTCGAAACTCAGCATGCACATGTCTAGACTCAATTTAGAATGAAACATATACCTCAGGCCAGAAATTTAAATCATCACATGCATGTTACGACTTCAGATCAAACAGATGCAAATGCAGATGCTCATTGGTTCTCTTGGGGTCCCCGGTGGCTCCCTAGGTCTTCCGGACCGAAACCCACCGGTGGCTCAATAGCACTTCCGGTCCCGGCCACGTCATGGACGTCTCAGGCCTGTGCCTCAACCCGTGTCTAATCACATCGAAGTTGGCACCCTTATCTCTTCAGCTACCCCATGCCAAGCACGTTCAGGCGCAAGTGCAAGACTATGGCTCAATTAGCACTGCGATCGGCACCTCCTTATCACCCCGCATTTCCGGTGGTCCCTTAAACACTGCCGGGCCGTCCCGCACGGTTCTACGCACTCCGCCAACCCTTTTTGCTCTACCCTGTTTCGGTGATGGAAGAGTTGAGCTCGGTTTCTCTGATTCTTGAGTGTTTGGTGTCGACTGAGTTATTTCCGTGGCGTCAAGCATTTCCCGGTGTTCCTTAACGTCTAAGTCTAAACGCGAGCTCTAAAATGGTTAATATCTTCTCTTCACCTCTGCGGTCACAATCTGTTCGAAGAAATGCTTGAACCAAACTTGAGTACGTCTTTCTGATTCTGGGGTTGTTCTGGACGGACATTGGTCGTTAGGCATGGCTCATGGATTCTTCACTGCTACCATCCCTGTGTGCGTCGTATTTTCTTGCTCATTGCTTTGGTTATAGTTGGCTCCTTACTTGGTTTTCGTCGAAGTTGTCGACTGGTGACTGACCCTTTCATAACGGACAGTGTTGGTGGTCGGTAGCTCCGATGGTCGGTCTGATAACTGGAGGGAAGTAGCCGGCGACGGTGGGGCGGCGGCGGCAAGGGCTGTGGAAGCCCTCGTTGTGCACCCTTCTATTTTGTTTTTCTCTTTTTAATTTTTTTTTAGTTTTTAGCTAATTTCTTAGTTTTTTAAAGTTTTTTTAACTTTCGATTTTTTATTATTGCTAAGTGGAATAGTTCGGCAAGCCATATAGATACCATATAAGACTTTCGATAAAACTCATCGAAGCTGACACTCAAATAATCATTTTTCAAAAAATTATTACTTAAGTGATCCATTTATTATTTTGCGACGAATTTTGCAATAAATATGCGACGAAAATTATTTTCGTTGCAAATTAGCGATAAATTATATTTTATTGTTAATTTTTCGTGGCTAAAAGCTTTTTTTTTTTTTTAAGTGATTGCGGAAGGCACAACATTATGTCCAACGTAAGCTGGATCACATCAAGAAGATGACCTCGGCGACGTCGCCATTTCGCTTGGACGCTGCACAAAAACTTCATTAGCTCATACCGTGAAGTTTTACGTTTTTCTTCTCCACAGCTTCTCTTCTTCCTTGCACACATGTAGCCAATCAACGATGCTCGAATCCATCTAGAAGGACAATAATATAATCAAAGTTCATACTAAAGGTGAGAAAAGTCTTTGAAATGTTTTAATTTTTTTTTTTTGCCATTTATTTCACTATGTCCCACAAGAATTGACAAAAGTTATTAAGTAAAAGGAAACGATCATGTGAAGGCGCATCACTAAACGGCTAACTAGTAAGATGCTTCTTTGGAAGCTAGTGGGGTGCATGGACGATTCCAAGTAATTTAACTTATGTTAAATTTTCGAGGACTGGTATTTTATTCTGCGTGATATGACATGTCACGGCACAGCATAGTGACCCAATATCATATTGGCCAAGTTAAATTCAATTGGATATATTACTTTCGACTCCCCTTTATTTGTTGAATAAGTTACGAAACCCAAGACCTTGCAATTGCTATATTAATCACCAATGATAAAGATAAGGATCCTATAAAATAATTTGGAAAACTAAAGCCGTTTCCTGCTGAGGAATTTACAAAAATTAGGTAAATAATCCAAACCTCAATAAGCCTCGTCGCGACCTTGGATTTAAGGCCGCCGCGACCTCAAATATGAGATTAAAGCGGCACGGATATGAGTTTGCACTTCAGATTCGAGAGATAGAGAAAATCTTGTGGAGAGAGAGAGAGAGAGAGAGAGAGAGAGAGAGAGAGAGAGAGAGGGGGGATGATGGTAGGGACACGATGGTGATTATAGTCTACAGCAGCGTTGTCAGTTGTACTTGAAGGAGGAGGAAGAAGAAAGATAGAAATTATTGGAAAGAAGAGAAAATAAAAGGAAAAATAAAATAAAATTCTGACTCGAATAAATGAAATAAAAAAAAAATGCTTCCCTGACAAAACTGTGAGATATGATACAATTTTAACTGTAAATCTACACATTATTACTACGTGTGTTACATGATGCACTCATTGAACGTGAAATCATGTGGTTAAAAATAACTAACAACATTATCAGACTGTCAAGTTAGCAAATTCTTAAAATAAATAATGTGGCACTAATATATTATTAGTGCCACATTATTTATTTTAAGAATTTGCTAACTTGACAGTCTGATAATGTTGTTAGTTATTTTTAACCACATGATTTCACGTTCAATGAGTGCATCATGTAACACACGTAGTATAATGTGTAGATTTACAGTTAAAATTGTATCATATCTCACAGTTTTGTCAGGGAAGCATTTTTTTTTTATTTCATTTATTCGAGTCAGAATTTTATTTTATTTTTCCTTTTATTTTCTCTTCTTTCCAATAATTTCTATCTTTCTTCTCCTCCTCCTTCAGTACAACTGACAACGCTGCTGTAGACTATAATCACCATCGTGTCCCTACCATCATCCCCCCTCTCTCTCTCTCTCTCTCTCTCTCTCTCTCTCTCTCTCTCTCTCCCACAGATTTTCTCTATCTCTCGAATCTGAAGTGCAAACTCATATCCGTGCCGCTTTAATCTCATATTTGAGGTCGCGGCGGCCTTAAATCCAAGGTCGCGACCGAGGCTTATTGAGGTTTTGGATTATTTACCTAATTTTTGTAAATTCCTCAGCAGGAAACGGCTTTAGTTTTCCCAAATTATTTTTATAGGATCCTTATCTTTATCATTGGTTGATTAATATAGCAATTGCAAGGTCTTGGGTTTCGTAACTTATTCAACAAATAAAGGGGAGTCGAAAGTAATATATCCATTGAATTTAACTTGGCCAATCATGATATTGGGTCACTATGCTGTGCCGTGACATGTCATATCACGCAGAATAAAATACCAGTCCTCGAAATTTAACATAAGTTAAATTACTTGGAATCGTCCATGCACCCACTAGCTTCCAAAGAAGCATCTTACTAGTTAGCCGTTTAGTGATGCGCCTTCACATGATCGTTTCCTTTTACTTAATAACTTTTGTCAATTCTTGTGGGACATATGAAATAAATGGCAAAAAAAATAAATTAAAACATTTCAAAGACTTTTCTCACCTTTAGTATGAACTTTGATTATATTATTGTTCCTTCTAGATGGATTCGAGCATCGTTTGATTGGCTACATGTGTGCAAGGAAGAAGAGAAGCTGTGGAGAAGAAAAACGTAAAACTTCACGGTATGAGCTAATGAAGTTTTTTTGTGCAGCGTCCAAGCGAAATGGCGACGTCGCCGAGGTCATCTTCTTGATGTGATCCAGCTTACGTTGGACATAATGTTGTGCCCTTCCGCAATCACTTAAAAAAAAAAAAAAGCTTTTAGCCACGAAAAATTAACAATAAAATATAATTTTATCGCTAATTTGCAACGAAAATAATTTTCGTCGCATATTTATTGCAAATTCGTCGCAAAATAATAAATGGATCACTTAATTAATAATTTTTTTTGAAAAATGATTATTTGAGTGTCACTTCGATGAGTTTTATCGAAAGTCTTATATGGTATCTATATGGCTTGCCGAACTATTCCACTTAGCAATAATAAAAAATCGAAAGTTAAAAAAACTTTAAAAAACTAAGAAATTAGCTAAAAACTAAAAAAAAATTAAAAAGAGAAAAACAAAATAGAAGGGTGCACCAACGAGGGCTTCCACAGCCTTGCGCCGCCGCCCCACCGTCGCCGGCTACTTCCCTCCAGTTATCAGACCGACCATCGGAGCTACCGACCACCAACACTGTCCGTTATGAAAGGGTCAGTCACCAGTCGACAACTTCGACGAAACCAAGTAAGGAGCCAACTATAACCAAAGCAATGAGCAAGAAATACGACGCACACAGGGATGGTAGCAGTGAGAATCCACTGAGCCATGCCTAACGACCATGTCCGTCCAGAACAACCCCAGAATCAGAAAGACGTACTCAGTTTGGTTCAAGCATTTCTTCGAACAGATTGTGACCGCAGAGGTGAAGAGAAGATATTAACCATTTAGAGCTCGCGTTTAGACTTAGACGTTAAGGAACACCGGGAAATGCTTGACGCCACCGGAAATAACTCAGTCGACACCAAACACTCAAGATCAGAGAAACCGAGCTCAACTCTTCCATCACCGAAAACAGGGTAGAGCAAAAAGGGTTCGTGGAACGAGTTTTGATCGCGAAAATCCTATCCGGCGCGGAGGCGACAGCTAGAGGACGAGCTCAAAACGAATCGAGCTTTAGCCGACCGCCGAGCTGAGATCCTCGGGAAAAGGGACTCGAAACAAAAAGAAACTCACTGGAGATACGGGACCGGGAGACACGAGGTCGTGAGGGTAAGGGTAAGGACACCAGCCGGAGGTCATCGTCGACCGGCGGCAGTGGAGGCACCTGGTCAGGCGCGACCGAGGACGCGATGTGCGTGCGGCTGAGATCAAAAGGAAAACAGCCTGCAAACACTCCTTTTTTTCCTTGTTTTAACGTTTTTTTAGCTTATTTTTAAAATTAAGACTGAATTTTTTTAAAGAAATTCTAAGTGGACTAATTTTTTTAAATAAATTGCCACCTGGACTGAATTTTTTTTATAGAGAAAATTGTCACGTGGGTCCACATGGACTTATTTTTTAAATTATAAATGACAGACACTAAAACATTTTAATTATAAACGTAGCATATATTTCTTGATAGGAATCTCTCGTCGTCGACATTTAAATATCATTTTTTTGTTGATTTGGCACTCAGTGAGCAGATACAAAATTTTTGGCATTAAATTAAGTGCTGTAAACAAACTTTGACACTTATGGTATTCTTTTGCCCAATATCTAAGGAGGTTCGACTTGGGTGTGTCCCTCCTATTTTCTAACCCTAGTGGCCCAAATAGACCAATATCCACAAGCTATGCTAAGGTACAAATACCATCATCTTACAATTGTTGAACCTGTTGCCACTTAGAATTTGATTATCCACTGTAACAGCCCCGCTATACACTAGTCACTAAGTAATTATTGGAACCTCAAATAGTCGCTCTCTTGCATGCATACAACAGTAGATCTTTTCCCCTACCTATACACCACACATCTAAGTTTTACAAAGAATGACTCGCACACTTTGGCTGCGTTTGGAAACCCACTTGCAAAGCTCTTTGGCCCGTGAAGCCCCTTAGCCAAATGCTAGAGTGTTTGGCAATTATTTTTGAAGAGCCTATTTTCCAAATGCTAGCATTTCCAAGGCTTTCTATAAAGACCTTTAACTCAAGGCTCCCTCTTATCTGCTTTGGCTTTCTAGCTTTCCCGGCATACAAAAGGCCCAAGTTAATGAATATTTTTAATTTCTAATTTTGCCCTCACTGAGTCTACATAATTCCGCTTTTACCCTTTTTTAACCTAAAAACCTTCTCATCTGTCATCTATCTCCTCTCTTGCTACGCTTAGCTCGTGCTCCCCTGTTGAAACACAGCCCGCTCGCCTCTCTTTGTTTGCCCACGAACTCGGCTCAGCTGGTGACATTGCTTGCCTGCACACCTCCGGTGGCCTGGTTGATGTTCGTCGCCAATCACCTAGTCTACGATTGCACCGCCATAGCAGATCTATTGTCGTGAGGTTCATCATGGTAGCGCAACCCCTGCATTACCGTGCCTGAATGCGACGACCATAGAAGCTCCGAAGAAATGGAACGTCAACTTCACGAAGCACCTGAAGCTAAAGTTGAAGCGCAAGGTCTATCGCGATGGCTTCCTCTGTCTTTGCAACTCCAAGGACAAGGTACCTTTGGTCTCACTAATGTCCAACTCAGCTGGATCAGCAATTTAGTTACGTTCACTATGTCTTGGACATGATTCGGTTTGATTACTTGTCTATTTCAAAAATGCAGTAGCAATCGATCCGTTACCGTCTTTGTCACACCCAAAACCACAATAATAGGGGGCTGTGACACGGCCGTCCCTTTCTCAAAGGACGCAACCTCAACTTAATCAAAATTCAACCTGATAACAAACATGTATATCCTTATATACAAGCTCAAGAAGTTCCTTGGTTACAAAATCAGAACTTGCTACTAAACCATTAGCAGATATACACTCATATCCTTCCTTGTGATAAACACATCTAATATGAACTTAAAGGGGCTCACCAAAGCAAAAAACAACTTAAAACTTATAAAAAAAGCCCCCCAACAAAATGTCCTCCACTAACGATCGCTCACGTCCTACGGGCGACTCGCTGGACCTGAAAAACAAAAAGATGAAAGGAATGAGCTAACACGGCTTAGTGAGTAATACATTTCTTTAAGCGGATCGAACAATCACTATGCATATTTAATATGAAAAACAAATACCAATAATTTAATCTATTGGTAATCTCAGCAAAACACATGTCAATGTCTATCCATTGACTAATCTCGTGCTCAAGACTCTAACCGTGATCAAGTATAATGCTTGTGACAAAAGACGACCAAGATTCCCCCTTGACAAGGTCTCCACCTACAATGCCGGTGGCTTGACCCATAAGGATATTCTAAATAGTATGCGCATACCCACAAACCCATCAGTTGGGTTCACATGAGCGACACAAAATCATAACAACTCAAAACAATAGTAGAAATCTGTCACAAATTGTCTCAACCAGAATGAACATCACTATCAACTCAAAATTAGTAGCACAAAGTAATCATAAACCGTCTTGAATAGATAAAATAGCAGTAAATGTTCAATCCTGTTTTATACAACAAAAATGCTCTAAACACCGTTTTACTTTCCTTCAAAGAACAAATCACATTAGAAACTCATATTATATTTCTCAGAAAAACATGAGTTTACACAAGTCAAAGAAAAATAGTATCACTCACCAGACGAAGGCAAAAGTAAAATGCGATGATTACTTGCGCTGACGCTACCGAATTCCTATTCAAAAGTACAAAAAATGAATAAAAAATTAGTAATATGACATTCTAATGGACAAATCAACTAATTTACACCCATTTAACGATAGAACGACGACTATGCGTCAACGGAAGCTTGTCCATAGTGGATATCCTTTGCTGTCCGCTGTGGACAGCTCGCCTTTCAGAACGGATAAGGCCATAACTCACTCCAATAAGTCCGTTTCAAGCCGTCTTATAGTCCAAACAAAGCTTATTCGACGTACTACAAAATTCTAGTATGGTCAACCTCAAACAATGACTGAAAATAAAGATATCGGCTCTTGAAGTATGCTGTTCGCGCACGTATTGTAGCAACCAAAATTGAAAATCTTGTTTCGGGCAAACCATAAGTCCAAATTGAGTTCTGTAAAGTCCACAGTTCCACAACACCCTAAATCATCATTTTCCCAAAGAATCTCAGCTCAACGACTCCAAAATCTGACTTCGCAGCTTAATTTTTCTATAAATCCGAATTTGAGCCCTAATAACGAAAAAGTTTCAAATTAGTCGAACAAAGAGGGCGAGCACATACCTAACCTTGCGACACGTGGGAAATGAGCTTAGCGATGCATTTGCGGCGGGTGGTGCACGCACCTGATTTTATTTCTTTCCCTTTCTTCTTTCTCTTTTTCTCTTCTTTCTTCTCTCCCTTTCTTTTCTTTCTTCTCTTCGTGCTCTTGTTGCAAAGGGAAGAGTAACTGCTGTCTTTTTTTGTTTCTTTTCTTTTTGTTGACTTTCAACCTTCTTTTTTTTGTGTGGGTCCCACCACCATGTGTTGACCTAGTCAAAGAAACCCAATTATTACATTCTTTCCCTGAATTTAGCTTGCTCAATCGTGCTGCATGGCAATAACTCAATGATGCTTAGAATTATGAATATGTCCTATCATCATGGATTGTTCTGTTTTGTGCTTTTGGTTGTAATACTCTCTGTGGTTGAGTATGTTCTTAGTAGATTAGTCCATGCCTTGATTGATTGTCGGATTATGACAAGTAGTATTGTATGATGGCAGTGAACTGCTGTTGGAAAGCAGGATTTTTGTGAATGATGAAGTTGTTCGTTCTAGGGAGACACGATGTTCAATGCTTATTGGGTTGGTGTTGGAGAGCTTGAAAGAGGGCAAAGTTTATTGTTTTTTGAGAGCCTGAACAGCTGTTTTTGTTTTTGGCAGCGAACGGCACTTTTGATGTTGTACATGATGAGGATATTACTGCTCAAGTAATACAAAGTTTTTTTTTGTGGAGATGGAAGAGTGCAAGTATCTAGAAGTAGATTGGGAGAGTCTGG
>JAGVVM010018698.1:0-10632 GCA_019149425.1 Psidium friedrichsthalianum | reverse complement strand
CTGAGAATGCGCAAGGGTGATCACAGGTATCGTTTCTCTCTGTGGTCATACCGCCTATGCCTTGTTTGATCCTGGTGCATCCCATTCATTTGTATCTGCACGTTTTGCTGAGTTGGCTGGTTAGATGTTAGACCATTGGATGTTGTGTTGCATGTGGCCACCCCGTTGAAAGATAGGGTAATTATTATGTTAGGATGTAAGGGGTGTAAGGTAGCCTTGGATGATAGGACTAAAGAAATAGATCTGGCGTACTGCCCATGTATGATTTCGACGTAATTGTTGGCATGGATTGGTTGGTAAAACATGGGGCAGTCATTGACTGCAGTAGAAGTATAATAAGGCTGAACCCAGTAGATGGCCCTGAGTATGAATTAAGGGGAACCGAGGTAGGACCTCAATTCTTGGATTTCGGCGCTAGAAGCGACCAAGTTGATGGACCAAGGTTGCCTGGGATTTTTGGCATCAGTAATAGATTCCTCGACTCAAGAGGTGAAGTTGGAGGACGTACCCGTAGTGAGAGAGTACCCAGATGTGTTCCCACAGGAGTTGCCTGGCTTGCCACAGAGCGTGAAGTGGAATTTGTAATTGAGTTGGCACCTGGAACTGAGCCAATCTCAAAAACACCGTATAGGATGGCACTATCTGAGCCGAAGGAATTGAAAGTGCAAATGCAGGAGCTGTTGGATAAAGGATTTATCCGCCCCAGTGCTTCGCCATGGGGAGCTCCGGTGCTATTTGTTAAGAAGAAGGATGGATCACTAAGGCTGTGTATAGACTACAGACAGCTGAACCAAGTGACGATCAAGAACAAGTATCCTCTGCCAAGGATTGATGATTTGTTTGATCAACTGGAAGGAGCGTGTGTGTTCTCCAAGATAGACCTAAGGACAGGTTATCACCAGCTGAGGATCAAGAAAGAGGATATCCCGAAGACTGCTTTTAGGACGAGATATGGGCACTACGAGTTTCACTGTCATGCCATTTGGATTGACAAATGCCCCAGCCGCATTTATGGATATGATGAACAGAGTGTTCAAGGAGTTTCTAGATCAGTTCGTGATAGTCTTCATCGACGACATCCTAGTATACTCGAAGGATTCTGAAGACCACGAAGACACCTGAGGACTGTTCTGCAGACACTAAGGGAGGCATTCCCTGTACGCCAAGTTCAGCAAGTGTGAATTTTGGCTCCATAGAGTGGCGTTCCTTGGACATATAGTGTCTGGTGAAGGGATATCAGTAGATCCAACGAAGATTGAAGCTGTAGAAAAATGGCCGAGGCCAACGACCGTGACTGAGGTGCGAAGCTTCCTTGGACTAGCTAGATATTACAGGCGCTTCGTGGAAAGGTTCTTCGCGATAGCCGCTCCAATGACGAGGTTGTTAAAGAAAGAGACGAAGTTCAAGTGGACTGCGAGATGCGAAGAGAGCTTTCAGGAACTAAAGGATCGACTAACTTCCGCGCTAGTTTTGACCATCCCATCCGGACCTGGAGGATTTGAGATTTACAGCGATGCTTCGCTAAGAGGTCTGGGATGTGTTCTAATGCAGCATGGACGAGTAGTGGCATATGCATCTCGACAGCTGAGGCCACATGAGATGAATTGTCACGCCCCGAACCCCAATCGAGCTCGCGACATCCCTGCTCATATCGTAACGAACCCTGCGTAAACCTGCCTACGAGTAACGACGGCCCAGGAAGCACATCGCGGCCAAGCTACGCTAGCACAAAACGACAGCAATCTGAAACCCGCGGAAGCGTGCCTTCTACACATGCATACATACACAAGATGGTAGGGTAGTAAGAAAGGACAAGAACACTTTTACAAAAGGAGGTAACAGCATATATATACATAATCAGCGTTAGATACAGACCCCAAAAGAAAATCTCAACTATGGTCAAGACATCTACGCTCGCTCAAACTCCAAAAATCCTAGACCAGCAACTGTGGAACTCAGACCTCCTCGGGCTCCTCCTCGGGATCCTCCTCTGGTCCTCCTCGGGGTCCTCCTCTGGATCCTCCTCGTCAGTGTCCATGGCGTCACCCTCATCATGGCCGTCAATCTCAGAACGTCCTGGGGACGGCAACTCCTGCAGTGGGTCGGGGTCGATCACCTCGCCACCATACTCGGCTGGCTGCAACAAGATCGGGTCGTCCTCCATAGGGATAGGGGAGTCTCTCTGAGGTCCCTCGAAACCATACAGGCCCTCTCTATACCATGCCTCGAATCTATGGGGTACAAGGTAGGGTCCACCCTGATCTACTAGTACAGTTGTCACATGCCTATGCCACAGCGTGGCGTGCATATCAAATGGAGGGTGATCTGGGTATCCATCTGCACTGGCAGTCCAAAAAGCATCGGCGGTGCAGCCATCACTGGTGACCTGGATCTGTAAGATGAAGGGCAACCACCGCCCGTGAGTCGAAACTCAATAAGCTCACCACTAATCCTAACGTAGGATAGCGTATACTAGTGGGGTCGGTCCTATCCAGGGGCTAGGTTTGCGGTCCAGGGTTCAGACACTCTCAGTTACTCTCGGTACCAGACCCCAACATGTATAGACACACGTGCAATTCATAGCAATACAGTTCATATCATACAGACGGGCACAAGAGACAATCAAACATGATGCCATATGCAAACTGATGCAGGCCTCAGCCGGCCATATCGGATCCCAATGGATCATGCCCGTCTATCACTCCAATTCCCATCAGGGCTCATCCAACAGTGCCACTCGGCAAATATCACAACTGCGTATCTGACGCCTTACGTTGGTCACCCGTTATCTCTCCAATTCCCCGCGTAAAGACGCCTCAGGGGCTCATCCAACATGTCACATCTCTGGTGACTCATGCCATGCTCTCAATGTATGCGGGCCCACATGATTGCAACCAGCAAATCATACATAGAGCATGCATGCAATGGTATATAAGACAAGTACGGAGCACATCAAGAAGTTATCACAGTAATCACGTGCTCGTCAAGCCAACCCATAAAAGATCAATGCCCCACACACAGTTCCTCAGCCAGACAGGCTCAATAGAATAACACATACCATTTCTAGGGTTAAACCCATATAAATTTGAACCTCATCTTAGCGGGCTCGATAACTCGGCCTAAGCCCAATCACCCATGTTAGTCCCCTGGGAGTTAGTAGCCCACGACTAATGATTCAGTGATTTATCAATCCCTCGGGTGTAGTTGAATTTGGCTTAGTTTGGTTCAAGGCCCATTTAATGGGTTCAGGTATTGAATGGGCCCACAGCCCGTTCTAAGGCCCAAGGCCCACAAAGGTAAGTAGGTCTATTAAGGTGAGTCGGCCCATTACAGTGTTCTAAGCCCATAAGTCAAGTTGGGCCCATTAGGATTTAAGGTTCAATGAAGTGGGTTAGGCCCATTAAACCAAGTTGGGTCTATTAAATTAAGTTGGGCCCAATTGGTATCTAAGGCCCATTAACCCACCTTAGGCCCATGAATTGATTCCAAAATTAAATGTATAATTCGGGCCCATTATTATACTTAATTTCGTGTAGGGCCCAAGCCCATTTTCAAGACTAGCCTAATAAGCCCAATTAGCCTCTTTTAGGCCCAATTTGATGTCCTAAGCCCATATACATTAATGGGCCTCATATTTTAATATTCCAATTTGTAACTTAGGCCCAATTAATGCCAATTTTCGTCCAATAAGGCCCACCGCTACCAATTTAGCCCAATTTGATTTCTTTTGGCCCATTTGATTAGAATTAGGTTCCAAAGTCCATTATAACCTTTGGGCCCACTTCACACACGCCTAACTCAACGGCAACAGCCCACATTCGACTATTTCAAGGCCCAATCCATATTCTCCAAGCCTCACACGCACGGCCCATTACCCAAATCCGAATGACCTAAAGCCCAATTAGCTTAATTGCACATATTACACATAAATCACCATAATTAACCACTACACAACAAACCACACATATATACAACTAGCCTAGGTCAAGATTAGAGGGTGGAGCTTACCTATTGAGGGCCGGGACGGACGGTGGAGGCGGCTCAAGCTCCGGCGGCCGAATGGGTTTCGCGGCCTACAAGGAGAAACCGGGTCGGGTCGGTCGTGGGACGGGCTTACACGGCCATGAAAACGAAGGGGAAGGGAGTCAAGAGGCTTACCAAGGTGGGTACGTGGCTGGTGGAGGCGGTGCAGCGGCGGAGGAAGGGTGGATGGCCGGCGTTCTTCTCGGGCGGACGGCGGAAGTGAAACCGAGGGAGAGAAGAGGGTTTAGGGTCCGATCGGGGCTGGTTTCTTGGGGTCTCAAGTCACGAAAATAAAGAGAATGAGGCTTAGATGACTTACCAAAAGGAGAGGAGGGTTGGTGGCGCCGGTGGTGGCCGAACGACGGCGACGACGGGAGGAACTCGGGCGGCGGACGGGCGGACGAACGGGCGAAAGGGAGAGAGACCGAGAGGGAGAGGGAGACGTCGGGAGGGGGAGAGGGAAGAGAGGCCGATTGAAATGAGGGGGAGAGAGAGAGAGAGGGATTATAAGTGTTTTTATGAAAAATCAAAATTAGAGATTATAGTGGAGTTGATGAAATAGTGACTTTGATTGACTTGATTTGATTTCATGGGGAATTGTGCCATGATTGATGTGATTGATTGACATGACACTTGATTGATTGATGTAACATCTGATTGATGTGACATCTGATTTGACTTGCCTCGATTTGCGTGCCAAATGCACCGATCGGGTCCCGAGCGCGAACGGATTTGGACCGGGTTTGGTGTCGGACTATCGAATCTACTCTCAAAAATCCTAATTAATCTTATTCTAAGGACTGAGCATTTACCGGGGGCATTTCGGTAATTTTCCATTCACGTCTTGCTTCTCGACGTGCACCGGTTGTCGGCCCTTCGGGCGACGCTTCTGAAACCAATTTCATTTCCTCATTGTGTTTATCTTACTGATTCGATTGTCCAATGTCGGATTTCATTTTGTGGTCAATTTCATTATATACCGACTCTGTCTCAGTCTCAGACCAACGGGCGGCGATTGGGAAAAATTCCCAGATAGCCTTCCCCCTTCGGTTGGTCATCTCAGGGTAGCTAATCCTGAGTGAGCGTCGACTAGAGTGTATTAATGAAGCGTTCCATTCATTTAGAAATTCTGACAAATGGGTCGAATTTCAGACTGTCACATGAATTACCCGACGCACGACCTGGAGTTGGCTGCGATCGTGTTCGCACTGAAGATTTGGAGGCATTATCTGGTGGGAGAGAAATTCCAGATTTATACAGATCACCAGAGCCTGAAGTATTTGTTCTCGCAGAAGAAACTGAATATGAGACAACGTCGATGGATGGAACTGCTGAAAGACTATGACTGCGATATCCTGTACCATCCAGGAAGGCGAATAAGGTGGCGGATGCTCTGAGCCGAAAGTCAAGCATCGCTCATATGATGGTAAAGGAATGGACGTTGCTGGAGGAAATCAGAGACTCTGAGTTCAAGGTTGAGGTAGGAAGCCTCTCAAGCTTGATGGCTACTTTACAGATAGAACCAGAGATTCAACAGAGGATTAAAGAGTTGCAGTCTACGGACCCTGATATCCAAAAGATCGTGGTGATGGATGCAAAGGAAAGGAAGGAGGAATTCAAAGTGACTGAAGACGGAATATTGAAATTCAAAGGACGCCTGTGTGTGCCAAACGACGAGGAGTTGAAGAAAGGATTTTATCAGAGGCTCACAGGAGCAATTACAGTATCCACCCCGGAAGTACGAAAATGTACCAGAATCTGCGTCAGCACTACTGGTGGAATGGAATGAAGGTAGATGTGGCTAAACATGTAGCCAAGTGCTTGACATGTCAGCAGGTGAAGCCGCAACAGTGCAAGCCTGGAGGGCTGTTGCAACCCTTGGAGATCCCAGAGTGGAAATGGGAGCACGTCACCATGGATTTCGTGACGGGATTGCCTAGAAGTCAGAGAGGAAATGACTCAATCTGGGTAATAGTGGATAGATTGACCAAGTCTGCGCATTTCATTGCAGTGCGAAAGGATTCCACATTGGAGAAACTGGCGGAGCTGTATGTGAGGCAGATTGTAAGACTGCATGGAGTGCCAGTAAGTATTATATCGATCGAGATCCTCGCTTCACAGCCACATTTTGGAAGAGTCTGCAGGGTGCTTTGGGGACAGAATTAAGGTTCAGTACAGCCTACCACCCTCAGACTGATGGACAGTCAGAAAGGACCATACAAACGCTGGAGGACATGCTGAGAGCGTGTGTAATAGACTTCAAAGGAGGCTGGGAAGAACAGTTGCATTTAGTGGAATTCGCCTACAACAATAGCTACCAGCAGAGCATCAAGATGGCACCGTTCGAAGCATTGTATGGAAGGGCCTGCAGGACTCCGATTTTTTGGGGACGAAGTGGGCGAGGAAAAGTATAACAGCCCAGAGTTGGTTCAACAGTTGGTAGAGGCAGTCAAGGTGATCAGAGACGTTGAGGACCGCCCAGAGTAGGCAGAAGAGCGATGCAGACAAGAGACGTAAGCCATTGGAATTCCAAGTTGGAGATCATTGCTTTCTGAAGGTGTCGCATGCGAGGATTATCTCGGTTTGGCAAGAAGGAAAGCTGAGTCCTAGATCGTTGGGCCTTCGAGATTTTGGAAAAGATCGGGACACTGCTTATCGTCTGGCGTTGCCGCGAACCTATCGCAGATTCACAACGTTATTCCATGTATCGATGCTCCGGAAGTACGAGCCGGATCCTGGCCATATACTCGATCATGAGTCATAAGATGGATGACCGAGTCTCTTACGTGGAAAGGCCAGTAAGATCGATAGATCGTAAGGAGCAAGTCCTAAGAAACACAAGACCATACCCTGGTCAAGGTCATCTGGGAACATCATGGAACGAAGGAGCCACTTGGGAGAGTGAAGACGAGATGAAGAAGAAATACCCGTATTTGTTTGAATAGTCAAATGTAATTTTCTTTTGGAGTAAGGACTTATGGACTGTAAATTTCGAGGACGAAATTTTTATAAGGAGGGAAGAATTGTGACAGTCTGAAAATTCGACCCCCATTTATCGAAATTTCTAAATGAATGGAAACGCTTCGTTAATACACTCTGATCGACGCTCACTCAGGACTAGCTTACCCTGAGATGACTAACGAAGGGGAAAGGCTATCTGGAAATTTTCCCAATCAGCCGCCCGTGGTCTGAGCTGAGACTGAGACAGAGTTGGTATTTAATGAAATTGACCACAAAATGAAATCCGACGTTGGACAATCGAATCAGTAAGATAAACACAATGAAGAAATGGATTCAGTTTCAGAAGCGTCGCCCGAAAGGGCAGATAGCCGATGCACGTCGAGAAGCAAGACTTGAATGGAAATTACCGAAATGCCCCCCGGTAAATGCTAAATCCTTCGAATGAGACCATTAGGACTTTTGAGAGTGTTCGAATAATCAAAACCAAATCCAGTTCGAAATTCGTACCGCGCTCGGGACCCGATCGGTGGCATTTGGCACGCAAATCGAGACAAGTCAAATCGTTGTCAAATCAATCATGTGCACATCAATCAACCAACATCCATCAATCAGCAAGTTCAATTCCCAAGGACAATCAATCACTCATGTCAGTACAATCAAATCCATGTCACTATTTGACCTAACCCCATTATAACCCTTTTATTTGATTTTACTCATTCTAAATCACTCTATCTCTCTCCTCCCTCTATAACCCATTCGCCGACCCTTACCCTCTACCCCTCTCCTTCAGTTCTTCTTCTAATCTCCATTTTCTTTCGTTCGGCCACCCGAGGAAACAGCCCCGTCCGCCGCCCTTGTCCGCTCGGCTAGCCGCCACCGTCGACCCCTCCTGCCCTCCTCGTGTCGTGGTAAGCTCCCTCATTCCCCTGCCTTCTCATTCGGTGGCTTGAAGTCCCCATAGACCACGACTGGACCTCACTCTCTCTTCCTCTCTCGGTTTGTTTTAGCGCCGCCCGAAAAACCGTCGCGATGTCTCCGCCCCGTCCCGACGCCATCCAGCCGCCACACCGACGTCGTCCTTGGCTTGGTAAGTCTCCCTCAGCTCCCCTTCTTCCCATTTCCGTGGCCATATGGCCCTTGGAAGCCGAAAAACGCCTCACCTCTCACTCTCTCCTCCGGCTAGCTCTCGTCCGCTGTCCTCACCGCCGGGCCGTCCGCCCAGTTCCGTCGTCGCCGCCACCTCTCCAGCTTATCCAAGTAGCTTCATCCCCTAAACGTGGCTTAGGCTAGTTGTATGTGTGTTATGGTTGATAGTATTATTGATTGGTAATTTTAATTTAGGGTGTATTATGGGTAATTAAGCCTAATGGGCTTTAGGCTAATCGTGGATATCCTAATGCCCGAACGTATGGTCTGGTTATTCATGAATTTGGGCCTTAGAGGTCATGGTGGGGCCGCCAAGGATGGTTTGGGCGTGTGGTAAGTGGGCCAAGACTAATTAAATGGGCTTAAGGAACTAATTCGGGCTAATTGAACAAAAATATAACTTATGGCCTAAGTTTTGATAGCGGGCCTCATATGGACGAAAATCCACTCTAAATGGGCCTTAATAATGACCTTGGAACTTAATATTGAGGGCCTAATAGTGTACATGGGCCTAGGGACACGAAGTGGGCCCAAATGGGCCATAATGGGTCTTTTAAGCTTACCCTTAATTATGGGCTTGGGCCATACACGAAAAATTTTTAATAACATGGGCCTTGAATTAATTAATTACCTATAATTAAAATTTGGCTTATAAATGGTTAATGGGCCTTGGAACCTAAATGGGCCCGACTTAATTAAATAGGCCCAACTTGGCTTAATGGGCCTAACCCACCTTATTGGCCTGCTACCTTAGTGGGCCTACATGTCTAATGGACCCGACAGACCTCTTGGACCTTAGAACTAATGGGCCCAACTTAATTAAATGGGCCTAACCTGGCTTTGGGCTTAACCTATCTTAATGGGCCGACCTACTTTATGGGCCTTATACCCTGATGGGTTAGCCATTTGTTGGGCCAGTTCTAAGAGTGAAACGTTAGGGCCATAATCATGTGAGGTACTCGAAGTGAGCCAGTATACCGTGAGAGTTTGTGAAGGGCACGAGTCCACTTGTGACTAACCCAATGATGTGGGTTTGTTGACTGATTGTCGGGTTTGTTATGCTGTTGCCCTGTGTTTGCGAGACCCATGAAATTGACCTGCTCTCTGTGAACGATGCATTGTGAATTGTCTGCACATTCTGTACTGTGAGCATGGCATGAGTCACCTGGAGTGTGACGTGTTGGATGAGCCCTGAGGCGTCTTTACGCGGGGATTGGGAGATATGGGTGACCAACGTAAGGCGTAACGAACGCAGTTGAGATATGCCAAGTGGCACTGTTGATGGCCCTGATGGGAATTGGAGCGATAAGTAGACTGGATCCACTGGGATCGTTTGAGGCAGCCGGAATCATGCATCCGTTTTGCATTTATTTGTGCTGCACGATTCATTGTTGCCGTTCATACTTGATATGCATGTGATATAGCCTTGCGCAGTCTGGTATCCTGAGTTGGGGATGTGGTTACTGTTACCGAGATAGTGAGTATACCCGAATTAGCCGACAAGAAACCTTAGCCCATTGGGATAGGACCGACCCCATTGCATACCCTATCCTACGCTAGGTTAGTGGTGAGCTTGCTGAGTCTACCGACTCACTGGCTGTGGTTGCTCATTTTCAGATCCAGGTCGCCAGTGATGGCCGAGCCCCTGTACTTTTTGGACTGCCCGTGCAGATCGAGACTGAGATCACCAGCATGTATGTGACAGTCTGAAAATTCGACCAATTTATCGGAATTTCTAAATGAATGGAAGCACTTCGTTATTACACTTGATCGACGCTCACTCAGGATTAGCTACCCTACGAGACCAACCCGAAGGGAAAGGCTATCTGGGAAATTTTCCCTAAATCAGCGCCCGTTGGTCTGAACTGAGACAGAGTCGGTATTATAATGAATTGACACAAAATGAAATCCGACATTGGACAATCGAATCAGTAAAGATAAACGCAACGAAGAAATGGATTCAGTGTCAGAAACGTCGCCCGAAGGGCAGACAGCCAGTGCAAGTCGAGAAGCAAGACGTAATTGGAAAATTACCGAAATGCCCCCGGTAAATGCTCAATCCTTTAGAATGAGACCAAAGTAGATTTTTGAGAGTGGATTTGATAGACCACGCCCAAATCCAGTCCAAAATCGTTCGCGCCTCGAGGAACCCAATATCGGTTGCATTTGGCACGCAAATCGAGGCAGGTCAAATCGGTTGTCAAATCAATCATGTGTCAACATCAATCAACCATCACATCATACAATCAATCAAGTGTCTTGTCAAATCAAATCAATCACATCATGGTTCAATTCCCAATGCACATCACTTACCTCAAGTCACTATTCTAAAACCCCCCCAATCCCACGTCATTACCATTTTGTCTTTATACATTATAAACTCTCGCCTCTCCTCCCTCTATAACCCATTCGGCCGGCCCTTCTCTCATCTTCACTCTCCGTCATTTCTTCTTCTCTTCATCTCATTTTCGTTCGACCGGCCTGCCGTCGTCCACCGCCGGT
>JAGVVM010018696.1:0-10451 GCA_019149425.1 Psidium friedrichsthalianum | reverse complement strand
TTACGTTCATTATCGGAGGGACCTCGCTCTCCTGTGCCGAGGAAAACCATCGTTAGTCCGTGAAAGTGAAGTGCTGTGAACATATTAATCGACGACAAAAAGCATCTTAGACCTGGTTGGTAGACCTGGTTGGTGGCTCTTTCTGATTGCTTTCAGCCTTGCAGACAGTGGCGGAGCTTCTCAAATCTTGTGCTTTTTTATCTTTATTTTATCTTTAACTCTTCTCTCTCTGACTTTTAATATGTCTCTTAATTGAGCGTAGGAATTGAAACCCCATCTAATTACTAAGTCTCCACCCCTATTCATTTACAATAGGGCGCATTCTAATGGTGAATCTTGCTTTCTTGAGATGGATGAAAGTTATAAAAGTGGGTGATGCCACCGCGAAATTGCATCACGGGCCACGCTCACGTTCCAGCTTTATCGAGTCCTTTAATTTTTCAATTGAGGACTAGGACAGGTCGTCGAAACAGTTCATTACATGATTGCGATATTTTACAAATTATATTAAGCTCATCCAGGATTTGAGTCGCGCTGACGTGCAAGCTACCCAGCAGCGAGCTACAAAAGGGAGGCTGTCTCGATTGCCATGATCATCTCGAACTTGTTCCTCTTCGCCGTTCTGAATTCTTCTTAAACCGAACCATCTTTAAAGCTGGTAAATAATTTCAATCCGTGGCATTACACTTTAAGCATGCACGCACTCTACGTCTAGAGAAAAGGATATTGTTCATTCTTATCTTGCCTTGCCCGTTCCAGGGTTTTGGAAAACCCGACTGATTTCCATGTCGTTTTGTGTATGTGACTTGTTTAATTTACTCACTGCGACTCGTGACCTTTCGTGTATTAGATTGAGAACCTTTTTCACTTCTATGCGACCTTGCATATAGATGCATGGACCAAGCACCCATGACCCTTGGACAAAGCAAATTTTTGAATCAGAAGAAACTTCACAGCCCCCCGTCTTGGATGCGATTATCCTTTCTTTTGTCTTACTTTTTCCAAAAAAAAATATACAAGCGAATGTGATTTTCGTAGGACCCTCAGCAATGATTGATGTGTTTTATTCTCTCACGGTTCGATTGACATAGTCATTACACTTTCTGGCAGCACGTATAGATTTCACTATGGAAAGGTTCGTAGAGTTATATGTTCAGCACGTAGCACAATTACATGGAGTCCTAGTTTCAATTACGTTGGATTGAGATCCGAGATTTACATCAGCCTTTTGGAAAAGTCTTCAAACGGCGTTAAGAACAAAGCTCCGATACTGTACGATGTACCGTCCCCAAACTAATGATCAATCAGAAAGGACCATTCAAATTTTAGAAGATACGTTACGAGTCTACGAAATTGATTTCAAGGGCAATTGGGATGAACATTTGCATCTTAATCAATTTTCCTGCGATAACAGTTATCAGCAAAGCATTGGTAGAGATAAAATAGTTCTTTGGTTCATAGAGATAAAATAGTTCTCTTGCTATTTTATTTATATCTCTAATCAACCTACCGCAAATGATTAGTGATGTTTTTGAATTGAAAATCTCTAGCATTTTAATCACAAGAACCTAAGTTGCGAGTTGGTAGAGTTTGGGAAAACTCGAACTAGGTCAGTTAATCTAATTAATTACTCTGGCAATCCATTGACCTGGATTTAATTTTTTGGTCATGACAATGCTAACTGCAAATATTGAAATCAGAGAAAAACACTAGCTCAGTTTAATTTCTTGTTGCCAATCTTGCGAAAAGTACGGTTTTACTTAATGTGAAATGTTTATAGATCATTTACATGCAAAACCGTACGAATATAAGATTCATTTGTCCTTTCAAGTTTTCGTACAGGAAGTCTCCACCAGTTTTTGGCATCGCCAGTAATCACGGGTACAAGTGAACGCCTGCCGCAGAGCTGGAAAGGATTCCATTGCGTTTGAACAAATATAAACTCTTTTTTTTCTTCATTGTCATTCATATTAGTACCGGACAAAAAGTACAAATATAAGCGTCGTCGTTTTTGTCTCGATTGCCATGCTCTCTAGTCCATTCTCCACTTTGGATTTCAATTCTTTCTAAACGACTGGTCGAAATAAAAATTTTATTATAAAAACCTATGTAAGACGAATTGCGGGAATATGCACTCAAGTGAACGATTATTTATTGGTGTGATACTCAAGTGATTGAAAAAAAAAAAGTGTTATGGCACTAAAGTGAACGTCGTATAAAAGTTACGGCACTTGTGATGTGTTTATTGTTGAGAAACATACCTATAAATTTTTAAAATTTCCAAACTACCATTGGTATAATATCTATTGTGGTAAATGTAGATGTTTTGATGATTATTAATTACCACATGATATTCATGATATATTCATTGGAAGAAAATATAAATGAAAATTTAGATTTTATTTACACAATCGATGTAAATAAAATCTTTCAAGGCTTGTATATTTCACCAAAAACTTTAAAGATTGAAAAATATTTTTCGAAAAGTGATTGGTTATATTGCTTGAAAAATTCAATCTACGGAATGTTTTTATTATCGACAATAATTTATACCTAATTATTTACTTGTGCGATACATTGCTGTTATCTTGTTTTAAAGATAGATTGGCTCCATCATAATAAATCCATTCCGATCTCTTATTAAAGTTTGAAATGATTCATATTCTAACTGATGTATCGTAAATGACTCAAAATATAAGAGTCCCTGAACCATTATGTCACCTATGAAAGGTTGATTCGGGGCTAAAGGCCGAACTTCTCCTGCCAGCCTTCGTTGTTTTGTTAGTTGTCTTCTTCCAATTATCTTTAATGGGGGGAAAGGAGAGAGCACAGGTGAGGTCCCCGAAATTTGCTTCTTTGAGATTGGTGGTCCAAAGAAATTTTGTCTTGAGATCAACGACATAAATTATAATAGGTAGTACCCGCTTTACTTTGCACTAAAACCTCTACTTGTCCCATAACGTTCGGCTTCATAGAGCTCAGTAATCTGCTTTTGCTAAACTGGCGCGACTCTGGTGCTTCATTTTTCTCTGCGACTGGTCGTGATGCAAGGGTTCGACTATGAAGTTTTCCTGAGTTTCATACAGTCCGGTAGAATGGATTAAAAGTGACGTGGACGTTGTAAGGAAATTTGTGTCTACGATGTCCGGAGCGTAGGAATCAGATGTTATGTCTTATATATGGGACTTTGATCATCAACGTTAAGAAGGTACAATCGTGTCTGCGAGCTTTTCCACATTTCTTGCATTTTACAATTTTTATTTATTGAGAGCACTTCATACTATATGAGCATTTACGTGGCTTTTATGGCTTTTTGATACATTAATAACCTAAAAGGAAGCCTTACTTGCCTTTTCGATGGAACGAATGAATTGAATGTCCTTATCGCAGTAAAAACAATATACATCTTGAGAATCAAGTTATAAAAACCTCAAATTTGTAATCGTAATGACGCATTCACTTTAAACATTTTAAATTAAATTTGATAATTATGTTATAAAAATAAGCTTCAAATGAAAAAAATTATTTATAATTTTACATACTAAATGAATTAATTATATACATATTAATAAAATTTTCAATCAATTATTGATAATTATGTTATAAAAATAAGCTTCAAAAGGAAAAAAAAATTATATTTACAAAGTTATACAAATATAAAATTATAAAAACACATAAAAAATGAATTTAAAAAATTCCGATTCACTAGCCTAGTGAATTTTTTTATTAATTATTTACATAGTAAATAAATTAATTACATATATTTTAATACATTTTTCAATTAATTATTAATAATTATGTTATAAAAATAAGCCTCAAAATAAAAAAAATTATATTAAAAATTTATACAAATATAAATTTTATAAATATAATTAAAACCACATAAAAAATACAAAAAAAATTGAAAGGGTTGCGGGCCAACGCTGGCTTGCGGGCCTTGGGCCCACGTGGTACTTAGAATGTCGCATGGGCCCGTGCGGCATTCCTAGTGCTGCGCGAACCCCAATCTTCTAAATATTTTTTTACCCTATTTTGGTAAATATTTTTTTAAAACCTAATTTGGAAAAAAAATAAAAAACCCAATTCGGGGAAGAGGGAGGGGGGGGGGGGGGGGGGGGGGAAGCGAGTGAGTTTGCCCCCAAGCCTTGGAGCCACACCACGACATGCTTTACCCTGCTCGCTCAAACAACAACAACAACCACCGATACGGTTTGTTTGCTCTTGCGAAATCCTCCGACAGCACCCTCACTGCTTCCGTGAGCTAGAGGCCAATCACCACGAAGATGACCAACACTGGTGAGGCATCGGAGGCTGAGCGTTGCCGGAGTCTGAGAGGCTTCATCGAACGCTAGTGAGATTGACCGCAGGCAAAGGTGCCCTCGTTGGCTTTGTTGAAAGGAAAATAAAAAAAGAAATATAAAATTAAAAAGAAAAGTAAAAGAAGGAAGAAAAACTGAAAAAGACAAGTGAAAGAAGGGTTAGAGACTTTTCAACTGGGTTGTAAATGGGTTCACATTGGATCCATTTATAACCCTATTAATTTGACTTTTTTTTTTATTTTGAATACATATTATGCTAGTTTGTCAAGTTTGTTATGATCCATTTAAATGCTCATGGTTTATTAAATGGATTTTTGACAGGTCTACTCACAGCCTAATCACCACACCACAAACATAATAAACGAGCACTAACATGCAGAGGTCGGACGTATCCCATGGGGCACGGATTTACGTGCATAAACCCCACCGAGGGAAACAATGGCATCACGATTAGATGCAAGATTTTGCCCTAGTTTATGGGTCATGAACAACACGTTCGACAATGTGGACTTTTGACCAGAGCTGGTGGCTGTTTTGCGCGCCCGCCATGCTCTTCCTTTCCGCCCGCCATGCTGGACCTTGGTTAGTGGCTCCTTCGCCGACCGCTTCTTGCTATGTCAATAGGAAGGCTTTCTGCCTCTGGCGGACAACTGCGAAGCTTCCCGGGTATTGCTTTTGCTTTCGTGCGAGGGATGAGATGAGCGAAAAGAAAGTGGGTGGGTCAAGCTCGTGGAAAATTGCACGACGTGCCGCGCTTATCGTCCGAGCTGGAGAACTGTGATTGTGTTTTCTGAAAAACTAAATAATGTTGGGATATTCATCATTACGAAAAGTTAATAAAACCAAATACGTAAATATTCTGGAGATCAGCATGTATTACAAATTTCATTAAGGTCGCACGAGATTGAATCACGTGACGGGTTGACGTGGGAGCTACTCAGCTACAAGCTACCGGTCATCAATGCTTTGTAGGTTAATATCATGAAAACCCGTATACTGGTATACCCAAAATAGATTTAATCCAAATTATTTTTTTTACCACAAAAAACCCTTTACTCCAAATTGGCAGACTTGTGATAAATTTACCCTCCGTTAGTTTTTGTTAAATTTAACGTCAAATTACTGAGTTGGACGGCACGGAACAATTCATGAGTATACCAGTTTAAGATTTGTACTCTCTGTTTGTCATAAATATATCAATTTGGAATTTTTTGTGGTATTAACCCAATTTAACGAATGGTAAATTTGTCATAGGTGTAAAAGTTTGAGATTTTTTGTGGTGAAAAAATTAGTTTGGGATAAATTTGTCACAAATATATCAATTTGGGATTTTTAGTGATCAAAAAAATAATTTGAGATAAATTTATTATATGTATATTAATTTGGTATTTTTGATGGTCAAAAAATAATTTGAAATAAATTTATTATAATTATATTAGTTTGAGGTTTTTCGCGTATTAACCCATGTTTTATTGGTTGTCTTGTTCCGATTACCTTTGATGGGGGAATCTTTCTCTCCTGTTCACGAGGCCGGCGGCGCACCCAAGATGGACCGTTGAATAAATAAATAAAAAAAGAAAAAACAGCCGTCCGTCGGATGTCGTTGCAAAATCATCAATGGAAAAGTCAGAGAGCATGTGCGCTCAGCCTTTCAAAGACAAAGGGGAAGTTCCCCGAAACTCGCTTCCTTGAGATTGGCTGTCCTGAGAAACTTCGTGTTGAGATCGACGAGATAAATCATCACCGGTGGCACCCGTTTTAGTTTGCAGCATCATTTCTACTTGTCCCGTTTCGTTCGGCTTCATAGAGCTCGGACATCTGCTATTGCTGATTTGGTGCTGACTTCGGTGCTTCATTTTTCCCTGCGACAGGTCGCGATGCAGGGGTGCGGCTATGAAGTTTTCTTGAGCTTCAGAGGACCGGACACGCGCGCGGGCTTCACCGATCATCTCTATACCCGTCTCACAGATGCAGGAGTCCGTACGTACAGAGACGATGAAGAACTCCGCGTCGGTGAAGAGATCGGCCGGATCTGCTCGGGGCGATTGATCAGTCGAAGATCTCCATACCCATCTTCTCTAAGAATTATGCTTCTAGTAAATGGTGTATGAAGGAGTTGGCCCAGATGGTGGAGTGTCGGAAAAGGAATGGACAGATAATCATGCCCATTTTCTACTATGTCGAACCATCCGAGGTTCGATACCAAACCGGAGGTTACGGTGAGGCCTTGCTTGTGCACGGAAAAAGAAGCGAGTGGATGAAGAGACCATCAGAAATTGGAGAGATGCTCTCAATGAGGTTGGAGGGTTAAAGGGATGGAACGTAGAAAACGTGGCTAACAGGTACCTCATTATCTTCCAATCTTGATTGACGCCACGAGTTCAAAGGCTATTCAGTTGAAAATTTCCTTTTTTCAAACTTGGGAAAATTGTGGCTATGCTGGCTCCCTTTGTTTGAGTAGTGTTCCGACAATCTAATCTGACATTAAATATTTATAACACTAAGTATGGTGTAATGAGTTTGCATCTTATGTAATCGGCGTGCATATTAACGTTGGTCGAAATTAACTTATGTTGTATGCTGAAACTTTATTCTCTTGTTTTATTATTAATAACACTTAAGCCGTGTACAATATGCTAATGGTAAATCTATTTTGAGAAGGAGAAGCTTGTTTACAAATCAGAAATACCTCTTTTGGTCTAATAAGCAAGATACAGCGATCAAAGTACCGTACTTTGACGGTCGCATAACTGTTTGAATGCTGCACAAGGATTGAGCATCTGCGTACCATGTCCGTAAATTTACTCTTCCTGAGAATGCAGTGTGGTATGTTCCGTTTGCAGTTGCACTTCTTGTTGCATTTCGTGGCTTCCACAGACCGCTATCAATTCCTAATGTCATAGGTTGCAGCTCGTGTCTTCTAACGTACTTTCTACTTTGCCTTGGGCTTCTCGTCATTTTCTTCTTTAGGCACGAAGGACAACTAGTTAAAGAGGTGGTTACCAAGGTTTTAAGTGAGTTGAAGAAGGCTTATTTGGTGGTTAGTGACTTCTTGGTTGGTGTTTGACGACAGTGTGAAAGAAGTTCTGGGGATGATAGGCACCGAGACTGACGATGCAAAGATCGTGGGAATCCACGGAATGGGTGGCATTGGAAAATCTACTCTTGCCAAAGTAGTTTACAACAAGCTTTCTCGGGTCTTTGATACTGTTGTTTTCTTGCTGATGTTAGAGAAACTTCACATTCAAAGGAATCGAGTGTTTGCAAACTCGATTAATCTCAAGCCTCTCGAAACAGGAACATCCAACTATCAATTCCAAGGACGAGGAATAATGACGATAGAAGAGAGATTTTCAACTAAGAAAGTTCTTATTCTCCTCGATGATGTTGATGAAAAGGATCAATTAACTGCACTTTTGGGGAGGCGAAGTTGCTTTGGTCCAGGAAGTCGGATACTTATAACGACTAGAAATGTGAATGTTCTACGTGGATTTGGAGTAAAATCGACTTATTTAGTTGGTGGTTTGGATCCCGATAGATCCCTTCAGTTATTCAGCAAGCATGTTTTTAGAAGAGATCACCCTCAATTGAGAAAATGGAACAATCTAGAGAAATTGTGAAGTTAGCCGAAGGTCTTCCATTGCTCCTGGAGGTTATGGGTTCCACTTTATCAATATGTGGACAAAAAGAAGAAATGTGGGATGATTACTTGCTGAAGTGGAAAAAAGGTCACATCGAGGGGATAGGAAGTAAGTTGATGATAAGTTATGAGACATTGGATTCCAGTCAAAGACAAATATTTCTTGATATAGCATGTCTTTTCGATGGTCATGATAAGAATAGAGTAATATACATGTGGAAAGACTGTGGTTTATGCCCAACAGAAGGTCTTGAAGTTCTTCAGTTGATGTCATTGATTAAAATTGAAGAAGATGATAAGTTTTGGATGCACGATCAACTCAAAGATCTCGGTAGAGAAATTATTTCTCAAGAAAGTGGGGCGAATTAGATAAGCAAAGCAGCTGTGGAATCACAAGGATGCATTAAAGATACTACTACAGAGAAGGTAAATTCTAGATCCGATTTCCTTTGCGCTCAAGAATTCAATTTTAGTAATCAAGGGCACTCTCCCCTCAGTGAAAACAATCACATTATATATCAACATATTTAAACATTTCATAAAGTGTTAAATTTCAAATGTCAAAACCACCTCTTGAAATTGGTCTATAAGAATGATGAGAGCGAACTTATTATATTTAGATATGCCCAATTATCTCTTAATTAGCTAACCGCATCCTTCTTTCATAAAATTCTCTTTTTTGCTCCATTAGAGAAATGCAAAGCTTGAAGCCCTCTGTTTGAAGTTTGAGAAATGGTCAGAGCATCGTTTCACTCTTGAAGGATTTGCAGCTCTTCCAAGTCTAAGATTCCTTTATGTGGATAGTGCTTCCCTCTCTCGTGATAGAGTTGAGCGTTTTTTATCCCAAGCTACGCTTCTTTGGCATAACAAGTCCACGATCTCATCGTCTACGATTTTTCACTATCGAGAACCAACTCCTTCCCAATTTAAGATGGCTCTCTTGGCATTATTTTCCTCATCGGATAGTCAGTTAACCATTTGTCGTTGACAAATTTGGTCATTCTTATTTTCAAGCAGTACAATTACTCACAATTGGGACGGATGGAAGACATATTAAGGTATCCTCAACTCTACGGAAGTATTCTTATTAGTGTGTACATTATCTTCATTTAACATATTTACCGACACTTATCTTGTTGGTGTTACAGAGAGCTAAGAAATTAAAAGTTCTTGACCTTTCGAGCTGTGAGCACTTGACCAAGACTCCTGATTTCTCTGGGCTCCTGATGTTGGAGAGATTGATTCTTCAAAGTTGTCGCAAATTGGCTAAAATTGACTCGTCAATCGTCAACTTAAAGCGCTTGGTTTTTCTTGACTTGAGCTATTGTGCACGTCTTCGTTATCTGCCAAAAGAGCTGGGTGGATGCCATCTCTCACGGACTTCTCCTCGACAGTTGTGGTATACGAGAAATCCCGATTGGTGGGGTATGAGAAACTCGGAAAAATCCTCATGTTGAGATTTCACCGTCAGCAAAGAGAGGGGGATTCACTCAATGGTTTAACTTCGCTATTGACGCTTTCGTTGGTTTAACACAGAGATTACACACCTTCCTGACTCTATTAGGACGCTGACAAATCTCCAAAACTTATCTTTGATTGGGTGGGCGTTCGATTGGTTAGACTTCCCACTCTCCATTACGAATTACGGTCATTGACTGAATTGGATCTATTCGGTGTAGGAATCACCGAGTTACCCGACTCTATGGAAAGTCCTGGAGAATCTAAAAGTATTGACTGAGTTAAGGATATATCAGCCCTCCCAAAGCTTCAGAAAGCTTTGATTTCCCTGGCAATCGTATCTTTTATGTCCAATGGCGGACCCCGATCTTTCCAACTTGATCAATCTGAAACTACTGTTGCTCGTCTCACGCAGAGCCTGTTCCATCTCAGTTTGGCGCAAGTCCCATGCTTTGGTGGATTGGGGAGATTATCCAAATTTGGAAGTTTTGACCCTGGCTCACCGCAGCATTACCAACTACCCTATTGAATCAGTGCGCTTCCTCACTTGAAGACTTTCAGCTAGTCGATGCCCTGCTTTGAAATGCATTCCGCAGATTCCCTCGGTGTCACAACGCTTCGCATTGGATTTTGCCCGTCACTAAACACACCTGATATCTCAAACTTGAAGAACCTATCAGATTATTTGTCTTTGGATCGCTAGCAGAGGACCTCTATGGCGGTGTCAACTTTCTGGACAGTCCGTAAACGGATTAAAAGCGAGGAGCTCCCGGAGTGATCTGATGTGCACTTTGCGTTACGATGTCGAGGTGCACGGAATCAGAGCGGGTTATTCCATACTTATCAAGAGGAAGAGATGAGACCGTCGATATAAATAATCTGTAGATAGGAGTGATCGATCCTTAAGAAGGATACAATCGTGTTTTGCGAGTTTTTTGAAATATTCATAGTTGTCTTGCATATTTATGCGGGGAAAAACAAAACAAAAAAAAATTTTTTACTTATTGAAGCACTCATATTATAGCGTGAGCAAA
>JAGVVM010018695.1:0-16408 GCA_019149425.1 Psidium friedrichsthalianum | reverse complement strand
TTGGTTTGTTTGGTGGCCTCCTTCCTTGAGAAGAGTGAAAGCAGAATCAGACTCTCGGACGTGGGATCTTGCCTAAAGAAATTTCCATTGAGCGGGGTAAGTCTCAAAAAGCATTTCACCGGCACTCAGCCCTTCTCCCCTTACTCCAAGAGCCGACCTCTATTCCTTCAACAGCAGTTAGGCCTTTTTATAATCCTACTGCCCTTCTCCCAAGAGTGGAAGAAAGGGCTACCGACTTGGCCTACTTTGACTACGCTATTCTTCCCATTTCGAAAGAAGAAGAAGTAGCCCCGCCGACGACAACAGATTCCATAGCTGGAGATCTTGCTAACAATGAAACTCCTAACCAACAATCATATAACCGGGGATGAGCTCCTCTCCTCCCTTCTGGCCATTGAAAGCATTCCAATTGTTCTTAGGATTCGTTCAAAAGAGCATTTCCCTAATCTAAACTTATCCCAGCTCTAAAGGCAGCTACTGACTCGATAGCTCAAGAAGAATCACAGTCGACTCAACTTGAGCTGCGGATCCCATTGGTGTTGACCCAGAAACGAAGCCAGGAGCACAGCCCATTGATTCAGTGGTTTACCTTGACTCAGTTGATGCAGTGAAAGCACCTGTTGATCCAGTTGCCCGAGCTGATGAACTTGACCCAAGAGATATATGATAAGCAAAAGAGTAATAGGTGGAAGCAGGTCCAATTGATGGCAAAGTGTAAGCATCATCAGTAGAAGCAGATCTAGTGCTAGCAGGTCGAGGAATTCAAATGTCCAGATTCATATCTAATTTCAAAGTCATGTAGGTGCGGTCGAGCGGAAAAAGCCCAAGAGCTCCCCGCGAAAGATCACCCACACAGGCATACAGCTGCGCACCAGACGGGTTAACAAAGAGCGCCTGTACACAACGGATTTGGACGCCCAAATTTGACAGGATTTGCCCCGCCCGTTCAATGATAAGTTGAACTTGGTGGTCGCACTTAGCGAGGTTCCTTTCTATAGACAGAGACTCCCGGGAAGTCCGGACGCGGCGAAGTTCGGCCAATCCATCCTATCCTGGATTCCGAATTGAAGCCCAAAAGGCTTAGCAGGTCAAGCGCGACAACGGCATCAGTCGCGATGTGTTTTTTAAGCCTTGCCAACAATCCATACCCCTTTGGTATCGCTAGCCCAGCACTTAGGGCTATCTTCTTGTTGCATTGCCCCCTGGTGGCAAGCCCTGCTTCTCATTCGCTAAAGCAAAACTAGAAAATTCCATCGACCGGCTCAAAGACAAAAGCTGGATCGGTTCACTTCCACACCTCAAGCATCGTAGCAGCAGCCTAGCTCAAAGCTCCCCAACCCTCTAATGAAACTCGCCGCCTCGTAAACTCGGCTCCTTGCCTCGAGACCATAGGATAGGGCAAGCGGTGCTGCTCCGTCTTAGGTAGGGCTAAGTAGGGCTGAGTTTGTTTTGCTCAAGACGGCCATGTTAGTTACGTGGAGGCTATCCCTGCTTCAATCAGCTAGAAAAGCGGAAATTTTGATCAACTAGGTTTATTTCCTGGTTGCCTTACTCATTTAGGGCTTAGTCTGACTTTTGCATCATGAAATTGCGTAGAGTCATGTGCGAATCTCCAGCTAGTTCGGATTCAAACATGACCGCTAGACTGGACTAGAGACTGCCTCTTACTGAGCCTTTCAAACTAGGTGGGTCTGGTTTACATGTGCAAAAAGTTAGGACTAGTGACTGAAACGGTTTCAAAGTATTAAAAGCCTGCGGAGACTACTTCATAGGGATCGATCCTTTTGAAGGGAGCTTGATTATCAGGGAAGGATGACTTTCATTATGACTACATTGCTTTTAAGCCGAATGGATGTTACGAAATGCAGTGATACGGAAACGATTTTTATGGTTCTAATCCATGCGCATAGTCGCACTCATGAGAGTCTCTTTTCTTGTATTTGACTAATTTTAACTCTTTCCCCTTTGTGTTTCTGTTTAAGTTTTGTTGGACTTCTTTCCGAACTTGTGAGATTTCTTGGCCATCTCCGAGAGCGGCCTTTCTCTCTTTTAAATTCTCTCGAATAAGTTCCTCTTTTTTGACATCCAACGCGGAAGTTGCAGAGGATGACTCAGCCAAAGGTTCGCGCGGTTCGGAATGAGCTTTTGCGCCCGAAGACCGCCCAGCTTGTTCCATATGATTTCTAGTGGTTTCGACCTCGTCCGTTAGGACGATCCTCACACCAAAAACAATCACAAAGGCCAGAGTCGAAGAGCACCCAACCTTTAATAAAAAAGAATGTACATTGCGACTAGCAAAAGAGATCCCAGCCTTTGAAAGTAGGGGCTGAAAGAAATCCAGTGAGCCGAGAAAAAGACAAAGAAGATAAAAAAAGAAAACTATAGTGGCTAGGAAAGCCCCGGAGATTCTATGGGAAATTGGAAACGTCGAAGTGAGCTGTGGCTTATAAATAGGAAGATGAGGAGATAACGGGCGAAGGATATTCATGGTGCGATTGGATCTTCTTTGATTCATTACGACCAGCGCGGTTGTTCGTATTTCATTTTCATTTGCCAAACCAAACCCTATGTTTGCACTAAGTTACTTACGGAATCTCAAATCGTTTCCGAGAAAACTTCGTTCGAATTGCATGTGTTAAGCAAAGTGCAAAAACCAACTTCTTAGCGCTTAGCTACTGCCTATAAGCTTACACCTGCTCTTACAATAAAAAAGAAATTTTCAATGTCCGACTGCCCGAATCAAAACCTTTCTTTTCTTATGATTAGAGGGAAGGATCACTCCTAAATGCAGCCTTTCTCAACTATAAGATACCACCCGACGCACTTGGGTACTTCCATCCGCCAATCAAGGCTAGTGTAGCGAAGGGAGCCAAAAAACGTGAGCGCCCCTACGCGAGCCTTATTGAAAAGGCCCCTGACTATAGATAGGGCGTTAGCGCTTTACTAATAACATAGAAAGGGTTCCAACCAAAACCTACTCCTAACAAGTTGCTGAGTTCGGCTTTCGGGACTACTTAGGGCTTATGGTTTATATAAAAAAGAGCCCTCGGCCTTCTTTCTTGTTTAAGGGCTGCTCGCCTTTTTGAATAGAAGGAAGTGGGATAGCGGAGGTGATTTCGGTAAACCGATGCATGAGCTGAGGCTCCCATGTCCCGCCGACCCTCCGAAAAAGTAAGGTCGTAAAACGGCTCATAGGGAGTCAGAAGCAAGCAGAGTCAAAGGCGGGTCAAACTCACATAAGCATAGGGGGAGACACATTCATGAAAAGCGAGAAGCCGTGCCGTGGGGGACTGACCAACTATGAATAGATCTTACTTAGGGCTAAGAGTAGGAACATCTATTAGTCCGTATCGTGGGTCTACTTGTTACAAAAGGCAAACATCCCCATTCCAAAACATTCACATTGGTCCTCAGGCAGGCATCGAAAAGGGGACGAAAAGAGTCTATTTACCTTTACAATATTCCGGAATGTATCATGGCCCTATCCATTCATCTTTTTCTTCAAAAAAAAAGAGTTCCGCATCTTTCCGGGGCCCGGGGAACAAATAGGCGCGGGGAAGAGGGAGAGGGGGGCTACGAGCCCTCTCCCGTTGCTGTTCCCGGACCACCCATCCCTTCCTTCCCCTTCGCCCGGCCCGGTGAGGTCCGATCAGATCAGATCTATCGAACGAAGTGAAGTGATAGGAAGAGAAGACTTCTGGCGGGAGATCTCTATTCATTACACCTCCTTGACTAGTAAGGGGAAAAGGGAAGTGCGCTCTTGCGCACCAGCTGAAGGAAGGAGCTTTGGAAGCTTACCAACAACCTATCAACTCCTAACAAGTTGCTGGATCGAAGTAGGACATTCTCCATCCGCCCGCCAGCAGCAGAGGGGGTTCGATTCCCGTTATACGCGATGTGGCGAAAAAGACTGATTCAACAATACATCATGCCTGCATTAAGATTTAAAACTTGTCGTCTACTTTCAGGAAATGTTCGGAAGAGAGAACTTACAATAATACAACGCCGCATTCTCCGAAGATTGAGGAAGAAGAACAGATCTATTAAGAGAAAGATTTCTTCGAGAGAAAATCTTAACAGTTACATCCAATTACAAACTACACGAAAGTTGTCCCTTTTTTATGGGGATTTACCCATCACAGAGATGCACAGAGGAACAGAACAAACTTCATATATACCTTTTCCACTCAATCCAGAAACAAGATCGGACGTTATTCCGGTTCGTCTCCATTTTCGTGAAACTATTCCTCAAGCAAGGCAGCCGATAAGTCATCGAAGGCTTTGTGTGAATAATGGAATGGTAAGCATTACTCATTTGAAAGTGTCCCACGGTGATCTAATATCTTTTCAAGAAAATGACGCGAGAATCCGCGGTGAAGAAATAAGGAGATCTTTCTATATCGAAATATCAGTTGATAAAATCATAGGCAAATTCCTGCCGGTAAGAATGTGGAGAAGAACGAAAACAGAATGGTTCCACCTACTCAAAACTAAGAGGGGATGCCACCTACTACTAAAATCCCGGTTTTTGAAACAGTTGCGTTCTTCTATGCAAGAAGAAGACTTAGAAAGAACAAAGAAGTTTGGATCCGAAAAAGTATGCTTAGGCAGTTCCTTCGCTGAGCACAACAGAATGAAGAGGAATTTGTATCATTTCAAATCCCTATTCTTTTCGAAGAGAAGGAAGGAGAAAAACCGATATCTTCCTACTCGAAGAAGAAGTACTTTAGTTTACAACTCTTCTTTATATAGTAATTCGACCTATTGCTCCGCAGCCCCCCATCAGTTGACTATGAAGAGAAGAATCAAAAGGATCGAACTACCTACTCATTATTCGGAGGTGAATCATAGAACACCAAAAGCTGTGGTATCTTATGGACCTAACATAGGTCACATCCCTCACGACATAAGATTGAAAGATCCAAACCTTCCTCTTCGGAGCGGAAACGGACGTGGCCAAAACATATAAAGATCGGCGTAGTCGCTCATAGGGACAAATCTATCCGGATAGAGGATGTCTAGATCGATTTATAGATAGATTTCTATCCATATAGATAGGTATCTCCGTGGATAGAGAAAAAAATAGGGATCCATCTAGATCTTGATTCACTATTTCATTCCATTTTTCTTTTTACGACAAGTTTGAAATCTGCAAGGAAACATCGTTTTTCATTTCTTACTTTCTGGGTCGGAGCGTAGACGAGCGAGCAGAGCCCAGGAAAGAGGGAAGCCCGTGATAGAGCAGTCGACTAGAAGTATAAGACTGCTGGCCTGAGAGAAGGCGGCCTCTCTCGGCAAAGATGGCCCCATTTCTATTCTTTCTTTTTTATTTCGGGTTTCTTTCTTTTTTCAGGGGCCCAGAACGCTAAAAGGTGGGGGAGAAGCAAGCCGAACCTCTGATCGACCGAGACACATAAAAAATTCTCGGCGTCGAGAGAAGAGATTTGAGATTCCGTAAGTAACTCAGTGAGTGCTTTCTAAGCTAAGAAGGGCTTGGAAGAAGAAAATGAAATTGGAACAACCGCGCTGGTCGTAATAGATCGACTTTCATGCTAGTTCTTGCTCAAGCATGAAAGTTCCATTTCAGGAAAGGACGACGTACCATGATACTTTCTGTTTTGTCGAGCCCTGCTTTGGTCTCTGGTTTGATGGTTGCACGTGCTAAAAATCCGGTACATTCCGTTTTGTTTCCCATCCCAGTCTTTCGCAACACTTCAGGGTTACTTCTTTTGTTAGGTCTCGACTTCTCCGCTATGATCTTCCCAGTAGTTCATATAGGAGCTATAGCCGTTTCATTCCTATTCGTTGTTATGATGTTCCATATTCAAATAGCGGAGATTCACGAAGAAGTATTGCGCTATTTACCAGTGAGTGGTCTTATTGGACTGATCTTTTGGTGGGAAATGTTCTTCATTTTAGATAATGAAAGCATTCCATTACTACCAACCCAAAGAAATACGACCTCTCTGAGATATACGGTTTATGCCGGAAAGGTACGAAGTTGGACTAATTTGGAAACATTGGGCAATTTACTTTATACTTACTATTCCGTCTGGTTTTTGGTTCCGAGTCTGATTTTATTAGTAGCCATGATTGGGGCTATAGTACTGACTATGCATAGGACTACTAAGGTGAAAAGACAGGATGTATTCCGACGAAATGCTATTGATTTTAGGAGGACTATAATGAGGAGGACGACAGACCCACTCACGATCTACTAAGAAGGAAAGTAGCTTGATATTGGTTCGAATCCAATTCGTGAGAAGGCCTTCTTTGTCATCTAGATGTCTTGACGCCTCCATTTTCTCGTTAGACGGATGACTGCCCCATTCCATTGCTGGTAAATAGGGAGTAGGACCCAGCTGCACTTCTTTGTCTATTTCTGGAACTAATATAGATGGAGGGAGCATGTGGATTGGCTTCCTTTCTCTTTCTCAGCCAGTCGACTGAAGATAGCGGGAGAGGGATTGTTGGCAGTAAATTGACTTCGGGAGAGAGCGTTAGACATTAATGAATTTATCCAGTAGTATTGAACCGATTCGTTGATTGATCGCCCCAAGCCCGTGTCAGGTTGGGTTAGCCCTCTCTTTTCTGAATTGAGGACTCCTGAATAAAATCCGGTCCCAGAGGCATCTCGAAATCCAATATCTATTTTCTTAATTTGACGTTGAAATTGATGGCTGACGTGCTTCCCGGGATTTGGATTTCCCCGGATTCTTTTCTCGCTGCTCATTGGTCAGGAACCCCATTCGCCTTTACTTTTGAGTCAGGTTGGTCGTAGATCAGGATGCTCTAAATCGCGAACTAGGAAAATGGCTTTCCGGTCGAGGAAAGCTAGATTCGGATTCGGGACTTGAAAGCACTTAATACTCATATTGTTGGGGGGATTCCCAACTAATCTAAGTTGAGGATTCTTTCTTTTCGCCTGGGGAAGATCTATCTTATTATCGAACGAATGGGAGGAGAGCCGTAGCAGTGAGCGGGTGCAAATGAAATGAAAAAAAAATTTAATAACTTTCTTTTCATAGTAATAAAATCCTCAACTGAAATGCCCATACCCTGATTCGGGTTTTATTGAACGAAACCTCCTTTCCAACAATGGTGACTTCCCCCCTTACTTAACATAGGCCGATTTACATCGTTTTTATAGGCAAACTCTGCAGTTGGAAGAACTTATTCCCACTTGCTCGGTCTCCCTTGCACTAAGCTCCTCAGCAAGTCTTCCAGTAAACCGACGACTGGAGTCTGGCCGTCCTGAGTGATAAGCACTGCTAAACCTCAGTTCAGCGCCTAATTTCTTCCGTAGCACCCTCTATTAGGGGGCAGACTGGTGTCTTGATCGGACGTAATGCTCCCCTTTCGTCATAAGGCGTGGTTTCTCACCACCTAATGATGATATCATATCACGATCATGGGCTAGCCCGGTTCGAATTCCATATGCAGATTCTAATTGAAATCAAAAACCCGAAGCTTATTTAGTTCCAGATGATGCAAAGCCAATTCTTATTCCGGATCCAATCCCATCTCCCGACCTATACCTAACACTTCTTCAAATGTAGATTTGACCGAACTTATTTAATAAGGCGAGATGGAGACCTTGATTTGGACCCTCGTGATCGAGCTTTTGATTGTAAAGAACGCGGAGCCATAGTCAAACAATCCAAACCAGGTTGAGAGCGTCGAAGCTTATCCACCTGAAGCGCTCACTTCTACTCCTGTCCTGCTGTGGAAGCAGTGGCCGGAAGCTTCACTGTGGAGGCGGGCGGTCTGATGGAGCTGATTAGATCCACAACCGAGATGGAGCCATCCCTGGAACCCAGGAGCGAAGCTATCCCTCCTGAGACTGGCCCCCAAGAATCCATTTCAGGATTAGAACCTGCAATACAAAGACTAACCATGGAGGTCACTGAAGCTGCTGAATCGACCTCTGAGAAAGAAGAAGAACAAGAACTACTGCGGTTGAGGAACAAGCCGTCGTGGCTGCACCTGTCAAGTTACACGATCTTTCTGTTTGCCCGCTTTGATTAGGCTTTATTCCCGAGCGCTCTTTTGAAATGCTCTGGTGGAGCTGGAGAAGCAAGACTAGTCCTTATTAGTAAAGCTTCGGCCCTGCCTTTCGAATCGGCATCTTTTGATCGTTTCACTGTCATAATGGGACCACTACACTGGCCCGAGAAGGTGTGTAAACGGTCACTCTATAACTATAAGGTCTCAATGGACACTATTTTCATTTATAAAAAGAAAAAAAAAATAGGGACCTAATAAGCACAAAGCTATTACACAATCAAAGCCTTTTTCATCTCCTGCGAACAGACGCACAAGATAACCTTTGATACACGCCACTAGCTGTTTAACTACTTTACCGAGAACAGTCAAATCACACAATTCATTGGCTTCTCCTCTAAGGAAGTAAAAAAACCCCACATGCTCTTTATCATATCACCTATACGAATCCGAAGCTAACCCCTGCACCTGATTCATCCCCTTGAATAAC
Source organism: Psidium friedrichsthalianum (assembly GCA_019149425.1). NCBI lineage: Eukaryota > Viridiplantae > Streptophyta > Magnoliopsida > Myrtales > Myrtaceae > Psidium > Psidium friedrichsthalianum. Next base: position 7,914 of record JAGVVM010018695.1, on the reverse strand, counting down.
GGGTTTGCCTGCGAGTCTTTCTTTGAATTTATGATGGAGAGACGGGGAAGATGAAAACAATAGATGTGATATACCGAAAATAAAAAGGTAGAGGAGGCCTGTTGCCGAGACCCCGTCCTCTTGCAGAGGAGGCAAAGCACCGTAACCGTAATGAAAGTTCAGATCAAGTGCCAGAAGAAATGGTCGACTCTGAATCCGGATTGGTTTGAATCGAGAATGAAAGATTTTATCTAAACTAGAAAACCGTCAAGAAAGGATCCATCAACATGATGGACACTCGAAACCTTATCTATCTGGTTTGTATAAGGAGGGAACCGATTTGACCTTTTCAGTAAAGGGGGAAACAAATCAAGTAGGACACGAAAGACTAACATAGCGCTTCACGCCCAGAGGAAGGTGCTTTCTTTTAGCCTACGCCTACGCCTTTCCCCTTTTAATAATAATAAGGTAAGCATCCAGCTCTCGATCCAGAGCTACTGCTTCAACAATCAACTGAGCTCAGGAAGTCAGGTTAAGACGTCGACTTATACAGGGTCTTTTCCGAGAAGATGAAAAACAATTCCTGTCTTGAAAGGTAAATCCCACTAAACAACACTTGTACGCTTGACATGAAAAGTAGAGGCAAGCAGAGTCAAAGGCCAAGCCTCAACCAGCAAAGGGGGACAGCCATGCCAATCCAAGCAGAGCAACTAGAAGCCCGCTCTACCTTTCTTTCTTTATCTTAGACTTCGTTATTCAAGGAGACCCATGTGCATTTCCTCTGTTCTGTGCTCTTGAACTCTTGATTCCCTTGTGCCTTTAGTTGAAGTCGAGGAGTTTTTAGATGTCGTAAGGGAGCTTGATCTCGCCGGAAATCTTCTTTAAAAAAAAGGAAGAAAGAATCAAATCCGAAGAATAGCGTAGTATAGATGTGTCCTTGGGAATCCAATTTCCTTCTTCTCTTGGTTCTCATTGGCATAAGGCTCTAGTTCGACTAGCTTGAAGGTGGGAAATGTAGCTTAGCAGTAGGAATTGGATATAGAGCTGCAAAAGCTTGACTTGGCTAGAGGGGAAGGTCGGAGTGCACACCCGCTTTCATTTCATATGGATAGAAAGCCCTGTAGTTCAGTGAGCCGAGGGCAAGAGTCATTCATGGCATGCTTTTTCCAGGTCCTATCGAACAACGAGAGATGGACTTACCAGGTATGACAGTCGCTAGGCTTGGTCTTCTTTGTATCCAGAGTCAGTCTACCCAGAGAAAGGGGAAGCTCTAAAAGAAGGTTCGAGGAGCCTTGCCAATTAACAAAAGATTGGAGAGATGGGAATCAGAATTGTGTATTGTATTAAAAAGAGAAAGAGATTCGGATGAAAGTGCTCCCAAGGGGGAATCACGCCTTTTTTTCTAGTTCAAATAGCCCGAGTCTGACTCATCTCCCGGGGGAGAAGGGAAAGCAGGAGCGGTAGAAGAATAAGTAAAGGGACTTTTTGCTCCCGTTAAAGGAAGTGATCTGACTCTTTCAGAAAGACGGAACTCCGAGTGAACAAAGCAAAGAACCAGACTGAGACTGACTTACATTCCTTCAGTAGGGGATCAAAAGTGGATTCGATTTCGTTAACAGAGATGAAAAGCATCAAATCCGAATCTGAGATCTTGAGAGATCGAATCATAGCTATGTAAAGTAGCCTTGGGCTGAGACGTGACCTCTTCTCCTCGTTTTCATTGGGTCACTCGCCTACAGGTGAGAGAAGAAAGAAGAGTTCACAGCTTATGAAACCATAGCTATTATTGTTCCCACGAAAGCAAGAGTGAAGAGTCGACAAAAGTTCACCACAGAAAGCATAGTCACAAGGGAAAGCGAACCACAGAGACCATTTCACAAGAGCTGAGCTGAAAGAAGAGTGGTTTAAATTACCCTCGGGTAACTTAACTCGCTTACTTAACTACCTTTCCAGAAGACCTAGAGTCACCCGCTTCCCTCGACTGCCTTCAGAGAAGAGGAGGGGGATTTCGAAGAATTCAATTCAATTCAAGAGAGGTAGGCAAGGTTGGAAGGAAGAAGAAGGCTTTTCAGCCTGAAGAAGGGAAGAGGGAAGACAAGATCCGATCCCCTTTTTGTAGCCTAGAAATGGATGAGGGAGCGCTCTCGGGAAAGCAACTGTCCTTACTAAACTATGCGCTCATCTCTCTGGCCAACCCGAAGAAAGTGAGGGGGGAAATTCCCCAGCAAGGCTCCATATCCCCTTTTCAATAAAGCATACTTTGGCGGGCACCTATCCCTCCATCGAAGCGGATGGCCAGACCCTCCTGATTATGTAGCTTGGCCCCTCGTTATCAAGAACTCGAAAGAGGGAAGCGTGCGCTTTCTCGATGTCCGATTTTCGAAGAAGAGCCCAGACGATGGGGCGGCGAAAGGGGACGAATACGCCTTCGAAGGGGGACAGCCGGCCTCGGATAAAAGGAATTCGGTAAGCATATAGGCTCTATATTCTATTTGAAGCCCAGTGAGCACTTTCAGACGACTGACTGAATCAAATAGGAAGGCGTGAGGTCAAGAGATGCATGTACCCAAGCTAGCATCTCTACGCCTGACGGGATCCGCCCCTTCCTCGGCCGTGGTGAAGAAGGATTGAGAAGGCTATGTGTTAAGCATAGTGACCCATTTAATAGTTAGCAGCAATCGCCTTTCGGTTGGCTCCTTAGAATGAAAGACGATTAGTTAGACGCGGCAAAAAGGGCCCTTTTAGATTCAATCAACGCAGGAAGTATGCAGAGAGATTATCATACCCGGGCCCATAGAGGTTAGCTCCCTTCTATATCTATATACGAAAGCCCCAGTGGACAGCAAACAAAGATGCCATACTAAGAAAGCAGTCGCCAATCAATGACCGATGTAAATCAGCCTTGCTGGCAGGAATGTTCATAACTGCTTCCGGATAGAGGAAGTAGCAATAGGGCGGATGATCCCTGATTCCATCTAACCGCTCTCTGGACTCGGAGTTTTGAAGTCTCGGTTAGCTCCAGACTGCTGACACATTTCATACCATCCTACTCCTCGTCTTAGTGTTCGATTATCCTTCCTCTCTCCTTCGTGTGGGATGAGTTGCATATGAACTCTACTCTTGTTTTCTAATAGGAGTACCTTATGTTTCGGAGTTAACGACTCTCTAGTTTGACTATTTCGACTTTTATGGCAGGGAGTGAGCTACTTATCCGGTGCTATTTTGAGTTACTTTCTTTGCCTGTGGCACTTACTTATTTCAAATTTGAAGATGCGTCTTCTTCCTTCTCAGATGGCCCGCATGTGGTCGAGGATGCTTTATATGAATATCGTGGGTGCTTTGTCTGCATATCCTTATTTTATGATGCCTCTTTTTCGGCAGTCCCCCTCGGTCTCCGTAAGGTTGGACGTTTTCCTCCTTTCTCCCGAAGTAGCGATTCCTGATCTCTTTTCTCTTGGTTGAGCTCTCCTGGGATATCATCCTGAGTGAACGGGCTTAGGTATAGCCGCCTAAGGAACCAAGGAGGACGGACCTTTCTTTGTAAGCGAGGACGATGGGTACCCTTAGATATCAATCAACCTAGTTAACTAAGAGGTGCGTAGCGCTTTGAACAGGAGATAACTTTCATAAAGATGTGATGTTGGTGGATCAGGATCCATTTCCTGATACCATGCCGGTGAACATGTTGACTCCGAAGTTCAAATTGGTATTGGACACGTCATCTGAAGAGCCGCAAAAGGCTAGTGCTCGTAACAGATTGAGCAAGTCCAAGGAGCCAATACATGGATCTCCTGATAGTCCAGTACTTTGTGCTCGCTGCCACGCTGAATTACAAGGGAGTGTACGGAGCCAGCAGACGATGAAGACTAAAGCGAGGGATAGGATAGAGAAATAGGTTGAAGCCTTTCAATCGCTATCAATGCCAGGAGGCAGATCAAGATTCATGGGAACGAGAACCTTTTCCGATCTCAGCATCCAGATGTGAAAGCAGAACTAGCGCTTAAGGTGCGCAGCGGTCATTAATTCCTCAAAAGGAATTGAATCATCCGGATGCTACAAATCGTCTGTTATAGAATTCTCTGCTAATCTTATCTTTTTTTTTTATCTTGATTGAAGACAGAAGCAATAGCCTTTTTACCTCTTAAGGTAGCGAGTGCACTACTAGGTAATGCTAAAAAAATCAATTACCATTCTATGGGATAGATGCCTTCCGATCGTCAGATACAATACACGACTTGATCTATGCAATTAGTTGAATACTAAATATAACTAAACCTTCTTTATAAGTATGATAGGGGTCACGAATGGAGAAAGAAAGTTTGATCTCGCCCGACGACAAACCTTATCAGCCTGTTTTTTCTCCTATGAGCTAGCCCGATTGGCACGCTATGCGCGCTTACCATGCTAAGTACTAGAAGATGACTCTCTTAATGGCCCAAGGGTTCACTAAGATTTCTTAAAAGAAGGGCTACGCGCGAAAGCAAGACTTGCACACCAGAACGGGCAATCAAGACATTCATTCACCGCCATCAACAGACATTCCAAAGACAGACATGCACACGAAAGTCACCGCAAGAGACCGCTATGCTAACCCTTTAGCTACCCCCATTCTATATGTCTAATCCGACCGGGGTGAGACTGCTATGGCGTGTACAGTGAGATGCGTTCGAGAATTCTGATTAGTTGTTAGAGTGAATTTTTTGCACATTTGTAGCCCATCCTCCTAGCATTGTCCCATGAAGGAAGCTACTTCAATTGGCTCAAAGAGAGTGGAAGTAATAGTTGGTTGAGAGGATTGTGGATATGTTGTATGTGAATGGAGAGAGTTTGTGAGACTGTAATAGAGTATAACATCTGAGCCAGAAATAACTGAATTGAGAGAAGTGGAATTATTATAGGGAAGGAGTGAGATTGGATGAAAGGTTAGACATGAAATGAAGTTAAAAATTTTGAGATGTTAAGTGTGATAAAAAGTATGTAGTGGTGCGCCAGCGTAAAGTGTAAAACGTGTTTTGAATTTGGATTGTGATATTGGTGGATGAAAGGGAGGGTTTGTTGATGGTGGTGGGACCAAGAGGCATAAGATTCTGAGTTAGTTAATTTATTTAAAAGTGAGGAGTGCGAAGGAGCACAAGAGTGTGAATATGAGGAGAAGGAGTAATAAGTTGAGATATGTGGTTAGATAGTTTAGGAGATGCGTTAATTATGAGATAAGAGTGAACAGTGTGGGTGTAATTTAGTGTGTATCGATGGGTAAGAGGGAAGAGAAGTAAGGACAAAAAAGTGTAATGGGAGTTGAGATGATTATGTGGAACCATATGAAAGTTATCTATTATATTTATGTTTCAGAGGATTTAGAAGGGAATGACTTATAGAGGGTAGGAAATCCAAGAAAAAAGAAAATAGGGATCTGATAAAGAAATCACTTAATCAAAGGATTGATAGTTTGAGGGTATGTTGTGAGATAAAGAGGTACAGTTGGAAATAAGAATGTAAATATTATGTACACGATTAAATTTTTGAGTAAAGACACTAACAAAAAGAATGATATAAATGGTATCATCTAAAAAAAGAAGACTTGCAACAATAAGCAAAAAGCACAAAAAGATCTAAAATAGAGATATGGAATATATAGAAGGAGAATTTCTGTTTCATTGTCTACTTTCAGTTAGGATATGTTTAGATTTAGTGATGATTAGACGCAGAGCCAGAGGACGATTCCATCTGTTGACTTCGAGAGCTTTAAACTTCACTCTGAAGTGTTAGTTTTTGATTGATTTTTTTGTGTATTCGATATGAAGAGATTTTGGAGAGGAAGATTCACATTCCCCCGGGGTTTTGTGTGTAACTGAACGTGTGTGTGATTAGACCTTTAATGAAATACACAAAAACACCTCTTTTAAAAGCGATAGAACACAGAGAAAACTTATTAGAAAGATATGTAAACTATCCAAAGCACTAGACCCCCACCCCCCCGAAGAAATGGATGAAAAGAAGAAGAAAAAATGGAATAAAGAAAGAACCGATAAAACGAAGGAAAGTGGCGCCAAGAGAAAAAAAAAGCAAAAGGCGATGTGTAAAGATTGACCTGTGAGAACGGCGACCCCAGCACGACGACGCGAGCGAGGAGGATCCGTCGTATACACGCGAGAGAGCCGAGCAAGGGCGTTTCTTGTACCCCGGTCATTAACCGTATTCACACGAACGAGCATAGGAGAGCCTGGTAGAAAACAGAGAAACCCAAGTAAAATTAGAAGAGACAGGAGGGGAGGACCAAAAAAAGATCTGTGCCAGGAGCCCAGAAGTAAGTAATAAGATAGAGCGAAGACGAAAGCGAGCCGAGCCGAGAGAGCGAGGAAGATGAGAAAGTAACAGAGAGATAAAAATTAGAGAGCAAAGAGAGCGCAGTAACAAGAGAGAGCAGAAGAGAGAAAAAAAGAGGAAAGAGAACATTTATGTAAAAGTAAAGATAAGAAACACCAAGAAGAGACAATAAAAAGACAGAGAGAAAGTAAAAATGAATAAAAAGAGAAAAAGAAAAAAGGAAGAACCCCCGAGAACACACGCCGAGCCGAGGACGAGTTGAAGATAAAAGAGGCGAGAGACGAGCGACAATAAATAAATCACTTTGCATGAAAAAGAAATCAAAAAGAAAGAATATCGGGATCACACGACACCCCAGACCGAGGCCCGACGCCCAACCCCCGACCCAGATGCCCGAGGATCAGCAGGCCGAACGGCCACCCGACCGAAGCAGTCTGAATCCACTCCGCCGAGGAAAAAGAATATAGCAAGAAGTAAGCAAGAGAAAAAGGAGTGAAGATGTAGAAAAAGGAGAGACTGAGCAGTAAAAAAGAGAACTAAAGGGAATGAGCGTTTTAAAGAGAAGAAGATCAAGTCATCAAATAAAATTTTCAGAGAAAACGGTAATGAAGACCACGAGACACTGAGCAAAAAGAAAAAAAGAGAGAGAAGACATGGCAGTTAAAAGAGACCTAGACAAAAGATAAATAAAAGATCAAACGAAACGAAAGATACAAGAAGAACGGTTACCGACGAGCCAGCAACACCGCCCCCGACACCGACCCGCAGATTACCGCCCGCGATGTCCGAGAGATGCCACGAGCGCCAGACAAGAGGTTGTGTGTTTCCCCACCAGCACCGCCCGCTCCAAAGGCACACCCGCGCCCAGACGATACTACCATCCCCAAGAGCCAACGAATACAAAAACTTTCGGCCACATTCCTCGTCTGCTCTTCATTAAAATCCAGTATAGTTGTATAAAAACAACAAATAAGTGAAAAAAATTCTGGATTAACTAATTTAAACTATATAATAATAATTTAACTACGAATTCTGATTTGTAAAATCCAACCCCCCAATAAACCCTATTATCATAAAACCTATCATAATTTCACATTATTTATATACTATCATTAAAGAATAAATCTTCTCACTTTCCACTTCTATTTTTTTTTGTGCGTAAAAGCGAAACAAGGACCCCTTACTATTACTTTTAAAAAACTAAGGTACTAAAATATCTTTATATTTCTATTTCTATTAACTCAATTACTTATTAAACTAAAGAAGGTTAATTATTAAGTTATTTTTCCTCAGTACAAAAAATTTTAGTTATTTTTAATTTATTTTATTTCGCTAGTAATTATTTTATATTTTTAATTATTATCTAACACAGATAATCTTAGTAATACTATTCCATTTCCCTCCTAGTACCTATATAGTTCCAGATTCCACAAGCCCCCCAATGCATTCTAGTTTTAAAGGTTTTATTATTGTCTATCTCAGTTAAATAAGTTAATTAAATCCCTAATTACTTTAGATCTTATATTCGTAATTTCAACCCTGCTAAAAATTGCATGATTTCACATAAGATTATATAAGAATCAAAAACCAAAAGTCAAGTTGTTAACCTAC
>JAGVVM010018691.1:0-11704 GCA_019149425.1 Psidium friedrichsthalianum | reverse complement strand
TTTCAATGTGGAACTTTTGTGGCCTTTTTTTGGAAAGTTGCAAACAATTAGCAAATTCTAAAAAAAAGGCATGGCACAAAAGTATAACATTACAACTAGTAAACATTAGTACCCATCTTTTGATTGATATTAATGTACCTTTGCCCATCACAGAGAAATTTTTGATTATTCCCAAAGTTTGATCACCAAAACTTGTCTCATCCATTGTGAGAAAATTCCTTCTGGCTAGTCATATGATTGTTGAAAACCAGTACCAGGTACCATATGTGGTGTTATGGTGTCGAGTCATCCTTCTTACATGCTAAGCACAGTATGCTTTAGCATTGGTGGCATATGCGTGCTCCACATGCGCGTACGTCGCCTCTGGCATGGCATAAGGGATTTGTAATGTCAGAACTATCGTGCACTGAAAACACTTTGACTTTTGATTGTCACGTTTTAAATTTTTGGGTGAAATTTGAATTCCACCTCTACCTTTGGCCTCCTCCGCGAACCTCGACCGCCTTGCGAAGCCTCCTGGCTTGGTGGAGCAACTCGACTTTGCAATGCTTGCTCGTGATGAAACCAACGGACTTTTGATTCATTCTTTGTTCATGCGTATGTGAACAATGACACCATCACCGCGCCCGCGTTAAGGTTGACACATCTTGCCTTCCTCGATCGCAGAGCAACAGCAAGACGTAGTCAAATCTTTTAGTCAAAGACCTCAAGATTTTTTCTACGGACACGTACATGTGGATTCTTCACAATTAACCATTAATTGGTTAAAACGATGTTTTGTACACGATCAAAATACATAGAGATTGATTCAGAAGCCATCATGCAGAAAGATTCGAAATCACTCGAAGTGTTTGCAACCACACCCGCCGGGACACGATCATCGCCTTTGTTGGATTGTGTAAAATATCCCACGCTACTTTTGTGATCTCGCACAAGATACTTTTTCAAATATCGTGTCTTCCATGGCTTGAAAGATCGCCGTACAAGCGTTCTATCTCTTTCTTTTGAGACCCACCAAAGATTTTTTCTTTCCTTTTTAAAGCCTCGAATGCTTCGGCTCGGCCACGGCATTGTAGCCATTTTCAAAACTAGATTCCACAAAAAATCTTGAGATTTGAATATAACCTTCTTTGGACGACCAATTGTGAATTCTTCCGTCAGCTTTGGATGCTACATTTGAACGGAACTAGTAGATGCCATTCTAGCTCTTAATACCAAATGTTGGAACCAAAAACAAATAAGGGACTTTGGAAATTTAGAGCAAAGCATAAAGGATTGAAGGAAGCAGATGTTTATTGGAGTTCCTTTCCTTTTTTGATGGAACACACGTAAAACAAGGATACACCCTCACGTTCTTATAACATATACTTACAATAAAAGTCAAAAGATACAAATATCACTAATGCAAAAGACAAAGAGACAAGTCATTAAAAGCCTTCATCACTACATATGCGAAAAGACAAAGAGACAATACACTAATGCCCCCTCATCATAAATGCAAAAAAGACAAAAAGACATACACTAAATCCCTCATCACTAAATGCAAGAGACAAAGAGACAAGACACTATGCCCTCATCACTAATGCAAAAGACAAAGAGGGACAAGGTCAAAAGAAAAAAAAACACACCATAAAGCACTTGAATCATTAGTGATTTTCAAGGAGGAAATCAATGCTCAATAGTTCATCTAATTAACTGCTTGTGAATGTCTTCATTTTTCTTGGACGCCTATCATGAATCCCGACCAAATCAATTTTATAATATTTTAACAAGCTAGCCGTAGAGTGGGGGTTGCCTTGCTGAGTTGTGCTAGAACCTCTGGCTAGCCAGGGAACGCTCACTTTGGCCTGGGCAAAGGGTCGACCTAACTTCTCCTTAAGGCGAGGTTTGCATATGTGGACCTCGTGGGCCACTAGCAAAAAAGAAAAGGAACAAATGAAAAAAAAAGAAATGAATTTCAAATAAATAACGTTAAAAAAGGCATTAGTGTGATAACTCAAATCCAAGTTTTTAGGAAGATGAGGATGTTTTTATCGCATAACCATTTTATGATGTTCTACTTATGCTTGCCTCAATAGTGACATGTTTTCGGCGATTAATATGATGGATTGGGAACGAGGTTCGTCTGGTATTCCTTCAGGACCACTTCCAGATTTTGGTGACTCTACCTTTCTTTCATCTTTCTTTGCTTTCTCTATGACTTCTCCCCAGCTTTCTAATTGCTGATGACATTCTCCTTATTAGGTACTTCAAATATCTTGACAGAAAAATCTTGATCTTTAATTTAAAAAACTACAAAGAATGAGGACGGTGGAGCTAATGTAATGCGCGGTTCACGAGGACACTGAAGTGGCATGAACCCTTTAATTAAATTGCGTATCAATATCATCATTTGTACTAATATATCAAGCCAAAACGCACACCCTCATGTATATAACCAATCTCAACACAATATTTAGCCCCACTAAACTATTCCAATTAGTTTCTTTCAACAACTATGCACATTTTATGGTAACATTACAAAAAAAAAATCATAGACTTATTGTAATTGATGTGCCAATTTAATCATAAACATTTTGTTTTTTGTTTTGTTAATTAAGTCCTAAACCTTTTGCATTTGTGCTAATTTAGTTCATTAGCTCAATTTTGGCTGGAAATCACTAATGTGGCATAGCTATTCAGTGCTAGTTAGAGGAAGATGGAAGGGAAAAAAAGAGAGAGAAAGAGAAAGAAAAGGAAAAATAAAATAATAATAAATAAAAGTTGGAAAAAAATTATAGTATTATAAAAAATCACCTATGTTTGTGCCAGTCTTGCCACATCAATGGCTGTTGTGCCGCGTCAATTATTTCCAATCAAAATTGATCGGATAGATTGAATTAGCCCAAATGCAAAGGATTTAAGATTGAATTGGCACAATTAAAATAGATTTAAGTTTTACTTGATAATTCTCCTTGCATATTATAGCGCAACATCAACATTAGCTCGAGTCTCTTCCCCTAAAAACTCAATGCAAGACGCGTGTCTTCAAAATGAAGATGCAATCAAGTGCTAATTGAGTTGCTAATTGAGTTTCCTAGACAACAAGCACCCATAAGTTTCTCAATAAACCTTATACAAAGCTGAAAGGCTCCTAAGTCAAATTCAGAAAAAAAAAAAAAAGAAGGAATTATTATTGTATTCTACTATGATGCTTGGCAAAGAGGGAAAAGAGTCACTTTAGTATTCATAGCTGATAAGCTCGCAAGGCATCTTGATGATGAGATAACCCACCCAAATTCATTCCCCATCAAGTGACCAGGGAGATGGGCCGGTTGTCTTTCTTATCTAAGTTCCATCTTCTTAGTATCCTTACATGTCGGACCCCTCAATCCCTTCCATTTAAGGCATCACCTTAAAAACATGTCATCACTTGTGAATTTACGTGTGAGCTTAACTTCCGTCAAGGTGAAAAAGTTAGACCACGTTGTTTGGGCTAAAATACAAGCCTATTAGATAGCCTCATTTTGCAAAACGACAAATTTTGAATCCAAGATATTATAGATGCTCATGGCCCTTTTGTCTGCATGCACCTACGCGAAGAAAATTATAGAGGGGTGATGGATTGACATTTTTTGGCTTAGCCAACCTTAAAGAGGGATCCAACGATGTTGAAATGCACACAAACTGTTCGAAAATATGCTCAAAAGAGATGTTTCTTTCTTGGAATCAACTGTTGTGTGATTCAAATGTGAAGCCCAGGTGCAGGCAAGTTATTTCTTTTGTTCCGCTGATTCTTCCTTGTGCGGGTGTCCTTGTCATCGCTCATTTCTGATCTAATCTTTATTTGCCTTCATTATTCTTACTCTCAGATTTCTTGAAATGACTGCCATGAATCCCATTGTCGTGACGGTGCTAAGGAGAATCCAGGTCACTAAAGATATAACTCAGTGATATTGCAGTAATTCTTGCTATACTCTATTGAACAAGTAATACTAGAATTGTGCCAGGTGATGGCGAAGCGGACTCTCCGGCAATCCAATGGACAACCCGATCTCAACATCTGTACTCCGACTGCTCGGGCTATGTATTGCTTCTTCTCTCAAGTAAGATGTTGACTGCTAAGCATTTGCATAGCACTGAATTAGAAGAAAGAAAGAAAAAATGAGGATGGAAAACGCTTTGTCAAATAAATGGAAATAACAAATGCAAACGAATGATAATGGGGGACCTAGAACCTTCACTGGATTAAAATGGGAAAAAGCTTAAGCTCAATTAGAGATTTACAATGAAAAAAAAAAATTTAGAGATTTCCAGGCATTGAACAAACCTTTCACTAGATCAAAAATGGGGATGAAGCATTTGCCTATGCATCAGATCTATCAATAGTCATAGGGAAATTTCAATTTTACCTAACATCTGACTCTAAAAGAGTTTCTCTCCTACATTGCCGGAATTTTTGTTTTCTTCTAAAAGTGGTTAGCTACACCAGACATGACTACAAGCTTTGGTTCCACCTATAGTCATGTTTAAAGTACAAACTAGTATCTCATGATAGTGATATCTTCTATGTTGTTCTAAATTTTCAACAGGGGTGGGTATTTGAAGGGTATTAGTCTCTGTTGTCAAGTTAGTAATTTCTAAACAGATCACTGACGGTTACAAAACCAAAGAAAGACGCATGAATGTTTAGTCGTTCTAACCATCCCATGCTAGAGGCATACTACTATACGATGATAGAAGTTGGGGTAGCAGTTTTTCTCAACGTTAATTACTCAGAAACATTGTGCTACTCATCTTTATTACCTGTATTGGCAATTACTAACTTTCTGATAATATCGTTAGAAAAATTTCAATATTTCCCTACAGCTAACTTCACAAGTGGTTCTCTCTTCCATTCTAAAAAAAAGACAAAATAAAAGAAACAAAAAAGCTTGAAAAGTGATTAGACACGCCAAATGTGATCACTATGAACTTTAGATATAACAATTCCGAGTTGGAAAACACACATACTCTTCCTGGAAAACAATATTCTCACCATAGTGATATTACACCATGCAGGCTAGTAACTTAGTGCAAGCAACCTTTTTTTCCAAGTCAGTAACCTTCCAAGCACATCAATAAATTTCACAGCATCATAGAAAGACACAGAGATTTGGTTCCGTCTACAGTCCAACGGTTCCATGCACATAATTGTATCACATGATCATAATTTCCCTAATGTTTGTTTTCCCAATATGACTCAGTAACTCCAACATGAGTTAGTAACTCTATTAGTAACTTCTATTATGGATCAATCACTTTCTTGACAGATCAAGTGTGGCAACATAGAAGAACACAGAGATTTGAGTTTGTCTACAGCAACATGTAAAAAAAGAACAGTAGAATTTTATCTCGTGACAGTAAATTTCTCAATGTGTTGGTAATTTACTAATTTTATCAAGCAGATCAAACTGTCCCAAGATCATAGGATTCTTCTGTGATGTTCAATGTATCTGCTCGCTCTAACTTATGCTATAAAAAACCAAAACCTCTCACAGCTAAAGAAAGGTTCAAAGTCTAGTACAGAACCCTCAAATTAAGCATCTCTCATTGTGCATCGTCCATTTCACAGATACTAATCTTACAGTATCCTTTAAGGTTTTAACACCAGGACTAATAGAGACCAAGACAACTGACGACCAGCGCATTTAACCAATACATTAAAATGTCCAGCACATAATAAATACTAATATTGGTTTGATGGATAAAAGCAACGAGCTTCTTCACTACACAAGCCTATTAGAGCATTAGGGAAGAAAACATTCTTAATCATTGAAGACCTCTCTCTGGTCGGTTCCAAGCAAATGATAAAACTGCACTCTTAGATCACACATGAGATTCATTGAGAGATTCTACTGTAGGTAAGGTTGAGGAAAGTGGTTAACTTATGCACAGAAGGGTGGTGATGCATGGAAGTAATAGAAGAGTAAAAGGCATAGATGAGAAAGAGGGTTCACCTTTGCAAGAAGCTTTGCATTCTCTTCTTTCAGAGACCTCTCCTGAAGCACACCAAGCAAAAGTTGCTAGATTTATTTAACCGGGAATTTAACAATGCCGGATGAGATCGACATGCATTCATTAGATTCCTCCACTTACCTTTGCTTGTAACTGCCGTACTTGATCCTCGAATAATTGAGCCTGTAAGTCAGATCCGTACAAACATTGTAACTTTCATGTGTGTGAATGTCGTCCACATACGTTTTCTTAGTAGAAGGGGAAAAAAATGAGAAAATCAGTTTAGATGATGAAAGATAAAATGGAAAGGGCAATGTCTTGCAATATGTTCAGAAACACACTTTAAGGGATGAGCTAGAGGGAATCGGCGAGGTTAATAAACTAAAATAACTCGCAGAATTCTATTGTTCCATGCAAAAAAAAAAAAAATACAGATTTTTGTCATGCTGATAAATTTCAATTAGTTTTAATAAGTGTCAAGGAATAATTAAAAAATAAATGACCGGTGACTTTTTACTAGTAACATTATTGGTAGATCACGCACTTCTATAGAATTACCCTTTTTCATGGGTTACAAACTATCACAGTTAGGATTAGTTTACCAACTTTTATTCTCATAACTCTTTGACACTTTGAATTTATCTAAAATTACCAACTTAAACTAGAGTGACTTTCTAACTTTTGTCAAATTAAATTACTAACTAGCTTTGGATTATCAGCTTACGTTTGACTTATTTACCAACGTCTTAACCTCTTTTGATTTACCAACTCTTATATTGAATTTCATCTTGATCAGCCCAGATTAGCACCCCTTACATTGCTAACCCATTTTTTTTAAAATAGAGGTTTCTAACATAAAGTAGAGTGATTTAACAATTTGTTACCATTAAATTGCTTCATACTAGAAAGATGCTTTTAGATATTTATGATCAATTTAGCAAAAGAGAGGAGAGATTGATGAGAACGTTAGCCATAGAATCAGAGTAGGTTGGGTGAAATGGCGCAGTACATCAGTGTTTTTGTGTGATTGCAAAATCCCCCTTGGGCTAGAAGGAAAATTTATAGAACAGCAATAAGACTTGCAATGTCATACGAAGCTAAATGTTGGCCAACACAAATACAACATGAGCATAAAATGATGATAGCGAAAATGAGAATGTTAAGGTGGATGTGTGGTCATATAAGGATGGATAAAATAAGAATAAAGATACTCGACGAAAAGTTAGAAAGTCACTCTAGTTTAAGTTGGTAATTTTAGATAAATTCAAAGTGTCAAAGAGTTATGAGAATAAAAGTTGGTAAACTAATCCTAACTGTGATAGTTTGTAACCCATGAAAAAGGGTAATTCTATAGAAGTGCGTGATCTACCATAATGTTACTAGTAAAAAGTCACCGGTCATTTATTTTTTAATTATTCCTTGACACTTATTAAAACTAATTGAAATTTATCAGCATGACAAAAATCTGTATTTTTTTTTTTTTTTTGCATGGAACAATAGAATTCTGCGAGTTATTTTAGTTTATTAACCTCGCCGATTCCCTCTAGCTCATCCCTTAAAGTGTGTTTCTGAACATATTGCAAGACATTGCCCTTTCCATTTTATCTTTCATCATCTAAACTGATTTTCTCATTTTTTTCCCCTTCTACTAAGAAAACGTATGTGGACGACATTCACACACATGAAAGTTACAATGTTTGTACGGATCTGACTTACAGGCTCAATTATTCGAGGATCAAGTACGGCAGTTACAAGCAAAGGTAAGTGGAGGAATCTAATGAATGCATGTCCGATCTCATCCGGCATTGTTAAATTCCCGGTTAAATAAATCTAGCAACTTTTGCTTGGTGTGCTTCAGGAGAGGTCTCTGAAAGAAGAGAATGCAAAGCTTCTTGCAAAGGTGAACCCTCTTTCTCATCTATGCCTTTTACTCTTCCTATTACTTCCATGCATCACCACCCTTCTGTGCATAAGTTAACCACTTTCCTCAACCTTACCTACAGTAGAATCTCTCAATGAATCTCATGTGTGATCTAGAGTGCAGTTTTATCATTTGCTGAGACCAGAGAGAGGTCTTCAATGATTAAGAATGTTTTCTTCCCTAATGCTCTAATAGGCTTGTGTAGTGAAGAAGCTCGTTGCTTTTATCCATCAAACCAATATTAGTATTTATTATGTGCTGGACATTTTAATGTATTGGTTAAATGCGCTGGTCGTCAGTTTGTCTTGGTCTCTATTAGTCCTGGTGTTAAAACCTTAAAGGATACTGTAAGATTAGTATCTGTGAAATGGACGATGCACAATGAGAGATGCTTAATTTGAGGGTTCTGTACTAGACTTTGAACCTTTCTTTAGCTGTGAGAGGTTTTGGTTTTTTTATAGCATAAGTTAGAGCGAGCAGATACATTGAACATCACAGAAGAATCCTATGATCTTGGGACAGTTTGATCTGCTTGATAAAATTAGTAAATTACCAACACATTGAGAAATTTACTGTCACGAGATAAAATTCTACTGTTCTTTTTTTACATGTTGCTGTAGACAAACTCAAATCTCTGTGTTCTTCTATGTTGCCACACTTGATCTGTCAAGAAAGTGATTGATCCATAATAGAAGTTACTAATAGAGTTACTAACTCATGTTGGAGTTACTGAGTCATATTGGGAAAACAAACATTAGGGAAATTATGATCATGTGATACAATTATGTGCATGGAACCGTTGGACTGTAGACGGAACCAAATCTCTGTGTCTTTCTATGATGCTGTGAAATTTATTGATG
The DNA here is from genome assembly GCA_019149425.1 of Psidium friedrichsthalianum. Classification (NCBI taxonomy): domain Eukaryota; kingdom Viridiplantae; phylum Streptophyta; class Magnoliopsida; order Myrtales; family Myrtaceae; genus Psidium; species Psidium friedrichsthalianum. Next base: position 2,947 of record JAGVVM010018691.1, on the reverse strand, counting down.
TGCTTGGAAGGTTACTGACTTGGAAAAAAGGTTGCTTGCACTAAGTTACTAGCCTGCATGGTGTAATATCACTATGTGAGAATATTGTTTTCCAGGAAGAGTATGTTGTGTTTTCCAACTCGGAATTGTTATATCTAAAGTTCATAGTGATCACATTTGGCGTGTCTAATCACTTTTCAAGCTTTTTTGTTTCTTTTATTTTGTCTTTTTTTTAGAATGGAAGAGAGAACCCTTGTGAAGTTAGCTGTAGGGAAATATTGAAATTTTTCTAACGATATTATCAGAAAGTTAGTAATTGCCAATACAGGTAATAAAGATGAGTAGCACAATGTTTCTGAGTAATTAACGTTGAGAAAACTGCTACCCCAACTTCTATCATCGTATAGTAGTATGCCTCTAGCATGGGATGGTAGAACGACTAAACATTCATGCGTCTTTCTTTGGTTTTGTAACCGTCAGTGATCTGTTTAGAAATTACTAACTTGACAACAGAGACTAATACCCTTCAAATACCCACCCCTGTTGAAAATTTAGAACAACATAGAAGATATCACTATCATGAGATACTAGTTTGTACTTTAAACATGACTATAGGTGGAACCAAAGCTTGTAGTCATGTCTGGTGTAGCTAACCACTTTTAGAAGAAAACAAAATTCCGGCAATGTAGGAGAGAAACTCTTTTAGAGTCAGATGTTAGGTAAAATTGAAATTTCCCTATGACTATTGATAGATCTGATGCATAGGCAAATGCTTCATCCCCCATTTTTGATCTAGTGAAAGGTTTGTTCAATGCCTGGAAATCTCTAAATTTTTTTTTTTTCATTTGTAAATCTCTAATTGAGCTTAAGCTTTTTCCCATTTTATCCAGTGAAGGTTTCTAGGTCCCCCATTATCATTCGTTTGCATTTGTTATTTCCATTTATTTGACAAAGCGTTTTCCATCCTCATTTTTTCTTTCTTTCTTCTAATTCAGTGCTATGCAAATGCTTAGCAGTCACATCTTACTTGAGAGAAGAAGCAATACATAGCCCGAGCAGTCGGAGTACAGATGTTGAGATCGGGTTGTCCATTGGATTGCCGGAGAGTCCGCTTCGCCATCACCTGGCACAATTCTAGTATTACTTGTTCAATAGAGTATAGCAAGAATTACTGCAATATCACTGAGTTATATCTTTAGTGACCTGGATTCTCCTTAGCACCGTCACGACAATGGGATTCATGGCAGTCATTTCAAGAAATCTGAGAGTAAGAATAATGAAGGCAAATAAAGATTAGATCAGAAATGAGCGATGACAAGGACACCCGCACAAGGAAGAATCAGCGGAACAAAAGAAATAACTTGCCTGCACCTTGGGCTTCACATTTGAATCACACAACAGTTGATTCCAAGAAAGAAACATCTCTTTTGAGCATATTTTCGAACAGTTTGTGTGCATTTCAACATCGTTGGATCCCTCTTTAAGGTTGGCTAAGCCAAAAATGTCAATCCATCACCCCTCTATAATTTTCTTCGGCGTAGGTGCATGCAGACAAAAGGGCCATGAGCATCTATAATATCTTGGATTCAAAATTTGTCGTTTTGCAAAATGAGGCTATCTAATAGGCTTGTATTTTAGCCCAAACAACGTGGTCTAACTTTTTTTCACCTTGACGGAAGTTAAGCTCACACGTAAATTCACAAGTGATGACATGTTTTTAAGGTGATGCCTTAAATGGAAGGGATTGAGGGGTCCGACATGTAAGGATACTAAGAAGATGGAACTTAGATAAGAAAGACAACCGGCCCATCTCCCTGGTCCTTGATGGGGAATGAATTTGGGTGGGTTATCTCATCATCAAGATGCCTTGCGAGCTTATCAGCTATGAATACTAAAGTGACTCTTTTCCCTCTTTGCCAAGCATCATAGTAGAATACAATAATAATTCCTTCTTTTTTTTTTTTTTTCTGAATTTGACTTAGGAGCCTTTCAGCTTTGTATAAGGTTTATTGAGAAACTTTGGGTGCTTGTTGTCTAGGAAACTCAATTAGCAACTCATTAGCACTTGATTGCATCTTCATTTTGAAGACACGCGTCTTGCATTGAGTTTTTAGGGAAGAGACTCGAGCTAATGTTGATGTTTGCGCTATAATATGCAAGGAGAATTATCAAGTAAAACTTAAATCTATTTTAATTGTGCCAATTCAATCTTAAATCCTTTGCATTTGGGCTAATTCAATCTATCCGATCATTTTGATTGGAATAATTGACGCGGCACAACAGCCATTGATGTGGCAAGACTGGCACAAACATAGGTGATTTTTTATAATACTATAATTTTTTTCCAACTTTTATTTATTATTATTTTATTTTTCCTTTTCTTTCTCTTTCTCTCTCTTTTTTTTTCCCTTCCATCTTCCTCTAACTAGCACTGAATAGCTATGCCACATTAGTGATTTCCAGCCAAATTGAGCTAATGAACTAAATTAGCACAAATGCAAAAGGTTTAGGACTTAATTAACAAAACAAAAAACAAATGTTTATGATTAAATTGGCACATCAATTACAATAAGTCTATGATTTTTTTTTTGTAATGTTACCATAAAATGTGCATAGTTGTTGAAAGAAACTAATTGGAATAGTTTAGTGGGGCTAAATATTGTGTTGAGATTGGTTATATACATGAGGGTGTGCGTTTTGGCTTGATATATTAGTACAAATGATGATATTGATACGCAATTTAATTAAAGGGTTCATGCCACTTCAGTGTCCTCGTGAACCGCGCATTACATTAGCTCCACCGTCCTCATTCTTTGTAGTTTTTTTAAATTAAAGATCAAGATTTTTCTGTCAAGATATTTGAAGTACCTAATAAGGAGAATGTCATCAGCATTAGAAAGCTGGGGGAGAATCATAGAGAAAGCAAAGAAAGATGAAAGAAAGGTAGAGTCACCAAAATCTGGAAGGG
>JAGVVM010018685.1:0-16617 GCA_019149425.1 Psidium friedrichsthalianum | reverse complement strand
TTTATGATAATTGTAGCTACTATGGGATGACACTTCTATAAATATCAAGAAACAGTCATATACATTATGATGTCATCAAAGCATTTTTCCGCTAAATGGAGTTACTTTTTCACCTTAAATAGGATTAGTTACATGGAAAAATGCCTATCTACATGTACAATCATCATTTGAAAGAAAAGTGATGAGGACTAGCTATATTAGCAGCTTCCATGTAATTTCGTTACCAGGATGGTTCAAGATGCATAAAACTCCCGGGAGACGAAAGCATGGCAAGTCCTTTTGCTTCTTCCAGAGTCACCATCAGCAGTAAACATTACAACAAATTGAGAAGTGCACACTAATTCCCATGAATAAAATATCATATTAGGGAAAAAAAATCTTGTTATTCACATGGCATAATTACTGCTTTACTTGGCATTCACTCTTGAAGGGTGTAGAAAAATAGCACAGGAAATGTAGCAAGACTAAAAAATAGATGAAAATTGATCCCAAAACTAGAAATAGATAAAGCTATCTTCACATTAAGTCTTCGACCAACTTTAGCAAAATTTACATAGCAACAATCAAGAGCAAATTCGCTTCAACGAGTTCAAATCAAGTACAGGATCGAATTGTTTCACTGCTTCTCTGGCATTCTTAAGACCTCTCAAAAGAATCTGCAAAGAAACAACTTCAAATCAGTGTAAACAATAACTTATAGGCACAGATGTTCATCTAACCTTATTTTACTTCAAAAGTCTAAATCAAACAACTAATTAGTCTAACAGTAGACTGATACATACTTTCTTACATGCTTGCATATAAATTTGAAATGGTAACAATCCATATAAGCCACCAGCATCAAAGCTTTTGTAATACATGGTTCATGAGCTCTGATGTGGCAATTCTGGAATATATTCAATCTTTTGCTGGTCTGGAAATATTAGAAACACATTCCACAATTAGCGTCCTTGCCTAGATAAGAGAAAAATCGTTTGTCCTACTACAAGCATAGGTTAACTCAAGTAGAAGTAATTGCTTAATTGTTAAAGAAACTGCTGGTCTAAGGTAAAACCAAAGTCAAACCATGTTTCCCTCCTAAGATTCAAGTCCTTCACAGCAATTTCTTCCTATATACTGTCTAGATGAAAGCAAACTAGATATCATCCATCGCTAAGTCTGTTAGCGGTGCGGCTCGCTTGGAAACCCTTCTAGAATCCTCTGGTGATAGTTAAATAGGTCTTAAAATGAACATCCAGGATAGGATAGCCTCACCATAGAGCTAAAATGGTACAAGTTCTCACCTATTGCCAGTTTCACATGCTATATCAATCTCGAGGCTGATATCCACTTAAGCACATACTCTGGGGCATGGCTACCTAGAAGAAAAGTCAAATAAGCAATTCTTGTAAAGTGAATTACCACACTGTGAATTAACAGTAATGAGCAGGATAGTGGGTATACAAATTCAAGCATGCGATAGAGAATGTGAATTACCTTATCGACTGGATCCTAAAAAATGATGAAGAGGAAACTTGTGAAACAAACTAAAAAATCTGATAGCATAAGAATTATTCAAGTTGATGAGGCACTTACTCCCTCATTCATTAGGTAATCCCGCATCATTTGGCCTCGATGCAGAGTTGGATGTGCTGGCATTAATATCAGATGAGACAGAGGCATGAGGATTGCTGAAAATCCAATCTGTTGCTTTTTCAATATTACCAAACTTAAAAAGGAAGAAAAAAACATAAAACAACACAATCAATACAATTTAGTTTATCTTCAGCAACATTGATGCAAAATATGCTACTGTGCATCTTCCAAAAAAAGGATGAGGACGCAGAATGAGAGAATACAAACAGCATGTCTTGTCTCGACGTTCTAGAGTAGGCATACCTGCTGTCTCATTGTCGAAAATTCAGGGGGAGCTGCAGCAAATGATCCACCAACCTCCAACTACTCACAATGTTAGTGAGTAGATTACTGTAAAAACCCAAAGGGCTATTGTAACTTTGAAGAAGTTGAGGTGCAGAAGAAGCTTGCGAAGAAGCTTGAGGTGTGTCTCCTTGCTTCTTTAATTTTTTTTACTCTTCTCTAGACAACTCTTATGTCGCTTTCCTCCTTTGCGTCCAACTTTCTTCTTGAGTTCCGTACATTTTGCAATAAGACTCGTATCTTCACTTGAACCTACTAAATTTCTCTGAGACTCACCTCCAAGTGGCATTTCATCGAGCGATTTGTTTATGGTCAAGATCATCTGCTTGATAAATTCATATCTCTGAATAGTTTGTGAGCCCTTGACTGCTATCTTCACAAACTTCGGGACACACCTCTCTATATCTATCAGTAGCATCCATGTCACCATTACCCTGAACGAATATGTAGAAGTTATTAGAAGTTACCAATAAATTAGAACACTAAATTGAGTAAAAAAGAGTATAAAGAAAGTTCATACATGAGTATCTAAGCCATGCTTCTCTAGTACTCCATCTTTTGCTTCACGTGTCCACCTCTTCAAAATGTAAGCATTATGAATTAACTTTATATCCAAGTTATCAAGCACCTTCAACGCATTGCAACATAAAAACCCAATGGTCTCAAAATGATTACATGCACAATTCACCACTTCATTGCTTGGGCCACCCGTGACCTTGTACTTTTGTTCATTTGTACCATATAAACCAATAACATATTCACGCAAGACGCTCATCTCATTACGTTCCTTGATAACCATGGAAAAAGTTTTCATCCATTTTGCCTGAAAATTTTCAAATATCGAAGGTGTATAGACCTTACTTGCTTGCTGCAACATAGGTGATGTCTGACATAAAATCGTTGGCAATTTCTCTCTACCATTAAACTCAGCTTGTAACTCTTTGTACCGCTTATCAAGCACCACCTTATCAAATCTCTTGAAAAAACCATCTAGATTCATGTTACATCTAAGATGATCTTTTAAATCTCCATTCAAACTCTCACTCAACTGTGTGCTACGTATACCCAAGGTCACTGTAGATTTATATAACATCTAGCCCACTTCTCTTTCAACCTATACAGATTTTGAAGCCAACAATTGTCACTAGCTTCATATGTTGAAAGTAATGAATCCCAAGCATCTTCAAATTTTTGGACTTCTACATATTCATAGACAAGCTTCTTCAAATCAGTCAAAAAATTAGATCCATTCTTCATTAAATGACCAACATTTTTAATAGCATTTTGCATTAGATGCCATGTACACAATCCATGTCTTGACTCGGGAATCACCTCTTCTAATGCTTTCGACATTGCTGCATCTTGATCAGTAAAAATTGTTGCAGGCCTCTTATATTTGTGTGCCCCCAAGAATGTTTCGAAAAGCCATCTAAAGGAATCTGCAGTTTCATCATATAAAAGTGCAGCCCCAAAAATCACAAGCTCTCTATGGTGATTGAATCCAATAAATACACCGAGTGACATATACTCTTTATTGGTAGAAAATGTGGTGTCAAAGGTGACAACATCACCAAAAAGGGCATAATCAATAACCATCTAGAATCTGTCCAAAATATGTTCGTTATTTGCTCATTACTATCAAGCTGGACAGCATGGAAAAAGAGGTGTCTAAGATCTGTCGTTTTTCAAAGTACCTCAATAAACATCCCGCGTCTCTAAAGGCCATGTCTCTTCCTCGTTTAGTGCGAAGATAGTTTTATATCAACCCTAGTGTAACCAACATTTTCTCTTCCCCCAACCTGTACACTAGATAAGTCATGCTGCTGTCTTTGTGTGAGGCCTGCATTGTCAGCCAACACAATTTACTGAGCTTGGACATCGCTTATTTGCCTATGTAACCGTATCAAGTGACTACACTCTGCGAAGTGGAGTGGATGAGAATGCTTTGGCTCAAAATCATACACACAATATTTACCGCTCCCTCGAACTAATCTGATTCCCATTCGGGCATGGCAGTCCATCCTCGTTTCAGGCCTAGGCTTTTTTACTAATTCCAGGCGTTTATCTTTTTGTCGATGTCCCTCTTTTGCACAACAAAAGTGTGTGGATGTTATGGAACCATCCTTCCCTTTGTTAGTAACTCTCTTACGTACACCAAAACCAATTTTGAATGCATACATTTTCCAAAACTCCATGCCTCATCTACATCATTAAATTACCATACCCATTTGTGGAGTCCAGTCATTACTGCTGATGAAATTATATAAAAAATAGTGGACAAAATAGCGACATTAGACGATAATTTGAACAACAAAAATGAAACAGAACAAAAACTAACATAGTTTCATTAAGACATTAAGTACCTTGTGCCATCATCATCCATTTGAGAGGGAGTCTCAATTTGAGGCATAATTTGACTGCTAGTGCTAAGCATGGCAGTTAGTGCTCGCTTATCATCATCTATCGAAGACAACCAGTGCCTATTTTAGGTATAAAGAAACTACCATTACTCAACCGACCAAATCTCATCAATTTACAAGTCAGAAAGAGAAACTGCATCTTCCATGTACCTATTCTAGATAGCAATTGCAGTGTATACCAATCTGAGCAATAAACAGAAGTACTAACCATGTTAGTGTCGTCTGTCACTGTCCAAGCCTGCAACTTCTAATGTAATTACAGCTTCATTTGGCATGCAACTTCTAATTTGAGTATACAGATTCAAGCCTCCAACTTCTAATGTGAATTACATTGTCAACTGGATTCTAAAAAATGATGAAGAGGAAACTTGTGAAACAAACTGAAAAATCTGATAGCATAAGAATTAGTCAAATTGATGAGGCACTTACTCCCTCCTCCATTAGGTAATCCGCATCATTTGGCCTCGATGCAGAGTTCGATGTGGTGGCATTAACATCAGATGAGGCAGAGGCATCAGGATTGCTGAAAATCCAATCTGTTGCTTTTTCAATCAATACAATTTAGTTTATCTTCAGCAACATTCATGTAAAATATGCTGCTGCAAAAGAAATCCATATTGATTCTTTGACTACATTCCTCACTATTTCTTATGGGAAACCAAATGAAACCAAAGAATCTACTTTTGATTGGTCAACTGTAGATGATGCAGTCGTAGACATCACATTTGCTTCAGAAATTGGGATGTTTATATCTGAAATCATTTCGGAGCCAATTTATTGAGATCATGGTCCTTTTCACTTTAATTGCAAGTAGTAAGGGCTCTAAAGCAACAAAATCCACCAAGGTAGCAGCAACATACCAGCATCATCCATGTGAGTCAATAGCCAATTCATAGCTTCCTCCACTCCAGCATTTAAGGTATGTATTGCAACTTTCTGATAGTGTAGATAGTTTACCACAAGCTTTTTTTTATCCCACCTCATCGTCAGCAACTGTAAAAAAAAAAAGTCAGTTAAATCTTCTCACTTAAAAATGATTGATGACGATATAAGCACAAATGTAATTTGAAAATCTGAAAAATTATGTACCATGAAAGTAAAGCCACCAAACAAGTTTGCAGACCCTGCAACCATAGACATATTACAAGGTTAAAACTTCTCACATAAAATGAGTAAGACGTAAATGCAAGGTCAAAAAGTTTGAGGTTCTATCTGTGACCATTTTTTGAAGGACTTGCTAACAGGCAAGCAAGTTGTCAAAACAGTTAGTTACAACTAGACTGCAAACACCCGATGTTCTATCTTCTCACTGATGTACACTATTCTATATCTAAACAACACACGATTAATACATGTAATTTGGTCCAAATGTCTATGCTCGATGTCTTACAATCAAATACGTTCAGCAATTAATTTTAGGAATAGAAAGCTGCAATCACCATTGTGAATGATCATTCACACACGCACATGAATACAGCTTTCTATTGTCTGCAGTCACACTTTTTGATTAAATTGGTGAATCTCGCATCCTCAGGAGCCAGAGAAGAACCTAATTCACATGCTGCTTTGGTGGTCTCATACTCTTCAAGCTCATAACAAGCATTGCTGAGAGAGTGAGCGAGTGAATATCAGCTCTCAACAGACCAATAGCTTTACATAAATAAATAATAAAAAAGATGATCCAACTGCAAGTTCTAGAGCAACTTTACATGCATTACTTTATAGGGAAGCATGTGAGATAAGACATACCTCTTATCTTTTTATCCCACGCACATGTACATGACCTTCTAAAGATTCAGTGAAGGCGAGAATGGAATTAAAGACAATGAATAGTCACAACGCATGACGCATGAAGTCTTGACCATTTTGATAATAATGAAAAACAAGTTTCAACACACAATCATCGCAATTAACTGATACATGGTCAATCCTGATGTAGAAAAGGTTAAAGAGGGCATTGAGTGATACTAACCCTTGCGAAAGTATGCTTTAGACAAATTAGGATCTATCTGGATTGCTTTGTTTGCATCAGCAACAGCCTCTACAAAGGATCAGATTGACATAATTAGTAAGTAGGGAGGGCTACGTAGTATTCTAAACAAGACAAATTATGTCCTACCTAACAGAAAACACATGAAGATCAATAAGAGTAAGGTTCTCTATTTTTCTCCACCGTTTCTTTATTTTACGCCTGTTTTCTCCAAAACAAGTAAACTGGAAAATGGGAAAAAAAGAGCTATGTAGATAGTATCGAGAAAACAACACGAAGCGACCAACAAAGCGCAATCTGAGATGGATGTGCTAGCTATATATGAATCCCGCAATCGCGAATTTCACATCCTGAAACCAATTACATTTAAAGCCCCGAAACAGCGATCTATAACATAGCATCAACTAATTCTCGATTACTTGAACATGAAATCAAATAAACCAAAGACTTGACATAAGAGTGAAGTGGATCTCGCAAAAGGGAGGAGAAGAAATTACCTCTCTAGCGTTCCAATTCGGATCGAAGGCCTCAGAGCATCATCACATTGTTGGCTCGGGTCCCCGTGTGCGCTACGACGAGATTCTTGAGGTCGCCGATGGTGTTGTCCCGTTCAGTCTTCGACAGATTTAGCACTCCCTATGCTGGTCGATCGTGAGTCGATTTGTTAGAGAGAGCAGAGAGAGAGGAAATTTGGTTTTTTGATAGATTTAACACTCCCTCCCTCTGCTGGTCGATCGTGAGTCGATTTGGTAGAGAGAGAAGAGAGAGAAGAAATTTGGTTTTTGTTTTCTTTTTAAAGTTGAAATCTAGTTTTACCCGCCCAAATTTTGGGCTAAAGTCTCCAGACGACGTGGCGCAATCTCGGCCGCCCATTTAAATCCGACGGCTCAGGTTGTTTCTATGTCACCCTGCCATAGCTATTCTAGGCAGGGGATCCGTTTCCGTGCACTAGCCCCTGCAACTTGTATTTCTTTTTTTTTTTAGCTTATTTATAATGTTTTAATATTACGTGGGATTTGTATTAACTTTTAGCTTTTTTTTTAATGCTGACTGGAATCCTCTGGCGAGCCACGTAGATGCCACTTCAGATTTTGGCAAAACTCACCGGAATTAACACTCAAGTAATTATTTTTTAAAAAAAATGAACTTTAGTGATTAAAAAAAAATATTAACACCAAAGTGAAAACCAAAAACACAAATATGATCATTTGTAGTGTCCTTCGGCCCTCTTTTTTTTTTTTTTCCCTTTTCAAATCATTCTTGTGGCTTCGCTAGCTCTAAATTGATCACTCACTACTTGAAATAATTTGGGCTATTCTTTGCAAAAGATGCTACATAAGAAATAAACCGTAGTATTCCCAATTAGATTGGACTACTAGGTAAATCAATTCATAGGTTTGTTTGTGGAGCTATTTGAGACTATACTAATTTTTGAGTTAAAAGGTCTCTTCATGTCGCTACTAGGTAAATCAATTGAAGTGTCCATTCTGATGTAGACTGGGCTAGAGATCCCACTGACCGTTGTCTCTAGTCCTCGCCATTTTTTTGAGGCGACTTGCCCATCTCTTGGCACAATAGCAAACAAATGTAGCAATCTTGATCAAGTACATAAGCAGAATATCGAGCGATTTCGAAAGTCCTCGAACTCAGTTTCACGATTGGAATTTGAAGTCAGTCTTTAATTCAGCAATTATTCCTTAGCGGCCTTACAACGCTCTTGGCCTCCCCTGCAGGAGACACTCTGAATTTTCTTTTGGAGAATCTTGAGAAAAATAACATTTTTGGGCCAACCACCTGAGGAAATAGGAAATTGCATCTTTCTGGAGTACCCTCATTGGTGTCTGCTTAGGGTCCCCACGGACGTGCGATGCGATATGTCAATAACTAATACAAGAAGGGTCAACATAAAATAACAAAACAAAAAAGTCACAAGTAGCTGCATCTCATATCTTTATTGCCTTCGACAATATATATATATATATATATATATATATATATTGTCGAAGGCAATAAAGATATGAGATGCAGCTACTTGTGACTTTTTTGTTTTGTTATTTTATGTTGACCCTTCTTGTATTAGTTATTGACATATTCGCATCGCACGTCCGTGGGGACCCTAAGCAGACACAATGAAGGGTAAATCCAGAAAGATGCAATTCCTATTTCCTCAGGTGGTTGGCCCAAAAATGTTATTTCTCAAGATCTCCAAAAGAAAATCAGAGTGTCTCCTGCAGGGGAGGCCAAGAGCGTTGTAAGCCCGCTAAGGAATAATTGCTGAATTAAAGACTGACTTCAATTCAATCGTGAAACTGAGTTCGAGGACTTTCGAAATCGCTCGATATTCTGCTTATGTTACTTGATCAAGATTGCTACATTTGTTTGCTATTGTGCCAAGAGATGGGCAAGTCGCCTCAAAAAAATGGCGAGGACTAGAGACAACGGTCAGTGGGATCTCTAGCCCAGTCTACATCAGAATGGACACTTCAATTGATTTACCTAGTAGCGACATGAAGAGACCTTTTAACTAAAAAATTAGTATAGTCTCAAATAGCTCCACAAACAAACCTATGAATTGATTTACCTAGTAGTCCAATCTAATTGGGAATACTACGGTTTATTTCTTATGTAGCATCTTTGCAAAAGAATAGCCCAAATTATTTTGGTAGTGAGTGATCAATTTAGAGCTAGCGAAGCCACAAGAATGATTTGAAAAGGGAAAAAAAAAAAAAAGAGGGCCGAAGGACACTACAAATGATCATATTTGTGTTTGGTTTTCACTTTGGTGTTAATATTTTTTTTAATCACTAAAGTTCATTTTTTTAAAAAAATAATTACTTGAGTGTTAATTCCGGTGAGTTTTGCCAAAATTGAAGTGGCATCTACGTGGCTCGCCAGAGGATTCCAGTCAGCATTAAAAAAAAAGCTAAAAGTTAATACAAATTCCACGTAATATTAAAACATTATAAATAAGCTAAAAAAAAAAAAGAAATACAAGTTGCAGGGGCTAGTGCACGGAAACGGATCCCCTGCCATAGAATAGCTATGGCAGGGGTGACATAGAAACAACCTGAGCCGTCGGATTTAAAATGGGCGGCCGAGATTGCGCCACGTCGTCTGGAGACTTTAGCCCAAAATTTGGGCGGGTAAAACTAGATTTCAACTTTAAAAAGAAAACAAAAAACCAAATTTCTTCTCTCTCTTCTCTCTCTACCAAATCGACTCACGATCGACCAGCAGAGGGAGGGAGTGTTAAATCTATCAAAAAACCAAATTTCCTCTCTCTCTGCTCTCTCTAACAAATCGACTCACGATCGACCAGCATAGGGAGTGCTAAATCTGTCGAAGACTGAACGGGGACAACACCATCGGCGACCTCAAGAATCTCGTCGTAGCGACACACGGGGACCCGAGCCAACAATGTGATGATGCTCTGAGGCCTTCGATCGAATTGGAACGCTAGAGAGGTAATTTCTTCTCCTCCCTTTTGCGAGATCCACTTCACTCTTATGTCAAGTCTTTGGTTTATTTGATTTCATGTTCAAGTAATCGAGAAATTAGTTGATGCTATGTTATAGATCGCTGTTTCGGGGCTTTAAATGTAATTGGTTTCAGGATGTGAAATTCGCGATTGCGGGATTCATATATAGCTAGCACATCCATCTCAGATTGCGCTTTGTTGGTCGCTTCGTGTTGTTTTCTCGATACTATCTACATAGCTCTTTTTTTCCCATTTTCCAGTTTACTTGTTTTGGAGAAAACAGGCGTAAAATAAAGAAACGGTGGAGAAAAATAGAGAACCTTACTCTTATGATCTTCATGTGTTTTCTGTTAGGTAGGACATAATTTGTCTTGTTTAGAATACTACGTAGCCCTCCCTACTTACTAATTATGTCAATCTGATCCTTTGTAGAGGCTGTTGCTGATGCAAACAAAGCAATCCAGATAGATCCTAATTTGTCTAAAGCATACTTTCGCAAGGGTTAGTATCACTCAATGCCCTCTTTAACCTTTTCTACATCAGGATTGACCATGTATCAGTTAATTGCGATGATTGTGTGTTGAAACTTGTTTTTCATTATTATCAAAATGGTCAAGACTTCATGCGTCATGCGTTGTGACTATTCATTGTCTTTAATTCCATTCTCGCCTTCACTGAATCTTTAGAAGGTCATGTACATGTGCGTGGGATAAAAAGATAAGAGGTATGTCTTATCTCACATGCTTCCCTATAAAGTAATGCATGTAAAGTTGCTCTAGAACTTGCAGTTGGATCATCTTTTTATTTATTTATTTATGTAAAGCTATATTGTCTGTTGAGAGCTGATATTCACTCGCTCACTCTCTCAGCAATGCTTGTTATGAGCTTGAAGAGTATGAGACCACCAAAGCAGCATGTGAATTAGGTTCTTCTCTGGCTCCTGAGGATGCGAGATTCACCAATTTAATCAAAAAGTGTGACTGCAGACAATAGAAAGCTGTAATTCATGTGCGTGTGTGAATGATCATTCACAATGGTGATTGCAGCTTTCTATTCCTAAAATTAATTGCTGAACGTATTTGATTGTAAGACATCGAGCATAGACATTTGGACCAAATTACATGTATTAATCGTGTGTTGTTTAGATATAGAATAGTGTACATCAGTGAGAAGATAGAACATCGGGTGTTTGCAGTCTAGTTGTAACTAACTGTTTTGACAACTTGCTTGCCTGTTAGCAAGTCCTTCAAAAAATGGTCACAGATAGAACCTCAAACTTTTTGACCTTGCATTTACGTCTTACTCATTTTATGTGAGAAGTTTTAACCTTGTAATATGTCTATGGTTGCAGGGTCTGCAAACTTGTTTGGTGGCTTTACTTTCATGGTACATAATTTTTCAGATTTTCAAATTACATTTGTGCTTATATCGTCATCAATCATTTTTAAGTGAGAAGATTTAACTGACTTTTTTTTTTACAGTTGCTGACGATGAGGTGGGATAAAAAAAGCTTGTGGTAAACTATCTACACTATCAGAAAGTTGCAATACATACCTTAAATGCTGGAGTGGAGGAAGCTATGAATTGGCTATTGACTCACATGGATGATGCTGGTATGTTGCTGCTACCTTGGTGGATTTTGTTGCTTTAGAGCCCCTACTACTTGCAATTAAAGTGAAAAGGACCATGATCTCAATAAATTGGCTCCGAAATGATTTCAGATATAAACATCCCAATTTCTGAAGCAAATGTGATTCTACGACTGCATCATCTACAGTTGACCAATCAAAAGTAGATTCTTTGGTTTCATTGGTTTCCCATAAGAAATAGTGAGGAATGTAGTCAAAGAATCAATATGGATTTCTTTTGCAGCAGCATATTTTACATGAATGTTGCTGAAGATAAACTAAATTGTATTGATTGAAAAAGCAACAGATTGGATTTTCAGCAATCCTGATGCCTCTGCCTCATCTGATGTTAATGCCACCACATCGAACTCTGCATCGAGGCCAAATGATGCGGAATTACCTAATGGAGGAGGGAGTAAGTGCCTCATCAATTTGACTAATTCTTATGCTATCAGATTTTTCAGTTTGTTTCACAAGTTTCCTCTTCATCATTTTTTAGAATCCAGTTGACAATGTAATTCACATTAGAAGTTGGAGGCTTGAATCTGTATACTCAAATTAGAAGTTGCATGCCAAATGAAGCTGTAATTCACATTAGAAGTTGCAGGCTTGGACAGTGACAGACGACACTGACATGGTTAGTACTTCTGTTTATTGCTCAGATTGGTATAACACTGCAATTGCTATCTAGAATAGGTACATGGAAGATGCAGTTTCTCTTTCTGACTTGTAAATTGATGAGATTTGGTCGGTTGAGTAATGGCAGTTTCTTTATACCTAAAATAGGCACTGGTTGTCTTCGATGGATGATGATAGGCGAGCACTAACTGCCATGCTTAGTACTAGCAGTCAAATTATGCCTCAAATTGAGACTCCCTCTCAAATGGATGATGATGGCACAAGGTACTTAATGTCTTAATGAAACTATGTTAGTTTTTGTTCTGTTTCATTTTTGTTGTTCAAATTATCGTCTAATGTCGCTATTTTGTCCACTATTTTTTATATAATTTCATCAGCAGTAATGACTGGACTCCACAAATGGGTATGGAATTTAATGATGTAGATGAGGCATGGGAGTTTTGGAAAATGTATGCATTCAAAATTGGTTTTGGTGTACGTAAGAGAGTTACTAACAAAGGGAAGGATGGTTCCATAACATCCACACACTTTTGTTGTGCAAAAGAGGGACATCGACAAAAAGATAAACGCCTGGAATTAGTAAAAAAGCCTAGGCCTGAAACGAGGATGGACTGCCATGCCGAATGGGAATCAGATTAGTTCGAGGGAGCGGTAAATATTGTGTGTATGATTTTGAGCCAAAGCATTCTCATCCACTCCACTTCGCAGAGTGTAGTCACTTGATACGGTCACATAGGCAAATAAGCGATGTCCAAGCTCAGCAAATTGTGTTGGCTGACAATGCAGGCCTCACACAAAGACAGCAGCATGACTTATCTAGTGTACAGGTTGGGGGAAGAGAAAATGTTGGTTACACTAGGGTTGATGTAAAAACTATCTTCGCACTAAACGAGGAAGAGACATGGCCTTTGGAGACGCGGGATGTTTATTGAGGTACTTTGAAAAACGACAAATCTTAGACACCTCTTTTTTCCATGCTGTCCAGCTTGATAGTAATGAGCAAATAACGAACATATTTTGGCAGATTCTAGGATGGTTATTGATTATGCCCTTTTTGGTGATGTTGTCACCTTTGACACCACATTTTCTACCAATAAAGAGTATATGCCACTCGGTGTATTTATTGGATTCAATCACCATAGAGAGCTTGTGATTTTTGGGGCTGCACTTTTATATGATGAAACTGCAGATTCCTTTAGATGGCTTTTCGAAACATTCTTGGGGGCACACAAATATAAGAGGCCTGCAACAATTTTTACTGATCAAGATGCAGCAATGTCGAAAGCATTAGAAGAGGTGATTCCCGAGTCAAGACATGGATTGTGTACATGGCATCTAATGCAAAATGCTATTAAAAATGTTGGTCATTTAATGAAGAATGGATCTAATTTTTGACTGATTTGAAGAAGCTTGTCTATGAATATGTAGAAGTCCAAAAAATTGAAGATGCTTGGGATTCATTACTTTCAACATATGAAGCTAGTGACAATTGTTGGCTTCAAAATCTGTATAGGTTGAAAGAGAAGTGGGCTAGATGTTATATGAAATCTACAGTGACCTTGGGTATACGTAGCACACAGTTGAGTGAGAGTTTGAATGGAGATTTAAAGATCATCTTAGATGTAACATGAATCTAGATGGTTTTTTCAAGAGATTTGATAAGGTGGTGCTTGATAAGCGGTACAAAGAGTTACAAGCTGAGTTTAATGGTAGAGAGAAATTGCCAACGATTTTATGTCAGACATCACCTATGTTGCAGCAAGCAAGTAAGGTCTATACACCTTCGATATTTGAAAATTTTCAGGCAGAATGGATGAAAACTTTTTCCCTGGTTATCAAGGAACGTAATGAGATGAGCGTCTTGCGTGAATATGTTATTGGTTATATGGTACAAATGAACAAGAGTACAAGGTCACGGGTGGCCCAAGCAATGAAGTGGTGAATTGTGCATGTAATCATTTTGAGACCATTGGGTTTTTATGTTGCAATGCGTTGAAGGTGCTTGATAACTTGGATATAAAGTTAATTCATAATGCTTACATTTTGAAGAGGTGGACACGTGAAGCAAGAGATGGAATACTAGAGAAGCATGGCTTAGATACTCATGTATGAACTTCTTTATACTCTTTTTTACTCAATTTAGTGTTTTAATTTATTGGTAACTTCTAATAACTTCTACATATTCGTTCAGGGTAATGGTGACATGGATGCTACTGATAGATATAGAGAGGTGTGTCCCAAGTTTGTGAAGATAGCAATCAAGGGCTCACAAACTATTCAGAGATATGAATTTATCAAGCAGATGATCTTGACCATAAACAAATCGCTCGATGAAATGCCACTTGGAGGTGAGTCTCAGAGAAATTCAGTAGGTTCAAGTGAAGATACGAGTCTTATTGCAAAATGTACGGAACTCAAGAAGAAAGTTGGACGCAAAGGAGGAAAGCGACATAAGAGCTGTCTAGAGAAGAGTAACAAAAAATTAAAGAAGCAAGGAGACACACCTCAAGCTTCTTCGCAAGCTTCTTCTGCACCTCAACTTCTTCAAAGTTACAATAGCCCTTTGAGTTTTTACAGTAATCTACTCACTAACATTGTGAGTAGTTTGGAGGTTGGTGGATCATTTGCTGCAGCTCCCCCTGAATTTTCGACAATGAGACAGTAGGTATGCCTACTCTAGAACGTCGAGACAAGACATGCTGTTTGTATTCTCTCATTCTGCGTCCTCATCCTTTTTTTGGAAGATGCACAGTAGCATATTTTGCATCAATGTTGCTGAAGATAAACTAAATTGTATTGATTGTGTTGTTTTATTGTTTTTTCTTCCTTTTTAAGTTTGGTAATATTGAAAAAGCAACAGATTGGATTTTCAGCAATCCTCATGCCTCTGTCTCATCTGATATTAATGCCAGCACATCCAACTCTGCATCGAGGCCAAATGATGCGGGATTACCTAATGAATGAGGGAGTAAGTGCCTCATCAACTTGAATAATTCTTATGCTATCAGATTTTTAGTTTGTTTCACAAGTTTCCTCTTCATCATTTTTTAGGATCCAGTCGATAAGGTAATTCACATTCTCTATCGCATGCTTGAATTTGTATACCCACTATCCTGCTCATTACTGTTAATTCACAGTGCTGGTAATTCACTTTACAAGAATTGCTTATTTGACTTTTCTTCTAGGTAGCCATGCCCCAGAGTAGTGTGCTTAAGTGGATATCAGCCTCGAGATTGATATAGCATGTGAAACTGGCAATAGGTGAGAACTTGTACCATTTTAGCTCTATGGTGAGGCTATCCTATCCTGGATGTTCATTTTAAGACCTATTTAACTATCACCAGAGGATTCTAGAAGGGTTTCCAAGCGAGCCGCACCGCTAACAGACTTAGCGATGGATGATATCTAGTTTGCTTTCATCTAGACAGTATATAGGAAGAAATTGCTGTGAAGGACTTTGAATCTTAGGAGGGAAACATGGTTTGACTTTGGTTTTACCTTAGACCAGCAGTTTCTTTAACAATAAGCAATTACTTCTACTTGAGTTAACCTATGCTTGTAGTAGGACAAACGATTTTTTCTCTTATCTAGGCAAGGACGCTAATTGTGGAATGTGTTTCTAATATTTCCAGACCAGCAAAAGATTGAATATATTCCAGAATTGCCACATCAGAGCTCATGAACCATGTATTACAAAAGCTTTGATGCTGGTGGCTTATATGGATTGTTACCATTTCAAATTTATATGCAAGGCATGTAAGAAAGTAGTATCAGTCTACTGTTAGACTAATTAGTTGTTTGATTTAGACTTTTGAAGTAAAATAAATGTTAGATGAACATCTGTGCCTATAAGTTATTGTTTACACTGATTTGAAGTTGTTTCTTTGCAGATTCTTTTGAGAGGTCTTAAGAATGCCAGAGAAGCAGTGAAACAATTCGATCCTGTACTTGATTTGAACTCGTTGAAGCGAATTTGCTCTTGATTGTTGCTATGTAAATTTTGCTAAAGTTGGTCGAAGACTTAATGTGAAGATAGCTTTATCTATTTCTAGTTTTGGGATCAATTTTCATCTATTTTTTAGTCTTGCTACATTTCCTGTGCTATTTTCTACACCCTTCAAGAGTGAATGCCAAGTAAAGCAGTAATTATGCCATGTGAATAACAAGATTTTTTTTCCCTAATATGATATTTTATTCATGGGAATTAGTGTGCACTTCTCAATTTGTTGTAATGTTTACTGCTGATGGTGACTCTGGAAGAAGCAAAAGGACTTGCCATGCTTTCGTCTCCCGGGAGTTTTATGCATCTTGAACCATCCTGGTAACGAAATTACATGGAAGCTGCTAATATAGCTAGTCCTCATCACTTTTCTTTCAAATGATGATTGTACATGTAGATAGGCATTTTTCCATGTAACTAATCCTATTTAAGGTGAAAAAGTAACTCCATTTAGCGGGAAAATGCTTTGATGACATCATAATGTATATGACTGTTTCTTGATATTTATAGAAGTGTCATCCCATAGTAGCTACAATTATCATAAT
>JAGVVM010018676.1:0-14198 GCA_019149425.1 Psidium friedrichsthalianum | reverse complement strand
AAAAATCTCAATATTAATTTTCCATATACCTCTCTCGCGAGTTGAGTTTTTAAAAATTTCTAATTTGTTTGATTTGCTAGTCGTCCCTCCAAGGTCTTCAATGCCAGCAAACATAAAAACACGTGTTCTAAACTGTTTAACGCTCCAAAGCATTTGTTCCAAACTTTTTAGCTCCAAAGCCGTAGAATGTAGGAAGGAACGAGTTACTAGCTTATTGCATTTCCCACACCATAATCAATTTTAGATTATGGAAAGAAGCAACTCAACTTTCCTTATTATCTCGATGCTATCCATGTACCGATTTCTAAAGTCTCCAAGTTAAACAAATGGCAATCTGCAGCTTTTGCTCAAGATATGGTGGTTCGATTAAATTATGAATTCATGAATGTCCCAGATGTAAATATAGATGAATGCGGGGGGGACTATTAAGTTGCAAAAAGGGAAAAACGAAATAATAAAAAAAACTTCCATATTAATGTCATTTCTAATTTCCTTGAGTATTTTATAGAACAACAAAAAAGCATTCTCATTAAAAAAAAATATTATTCAGTCTTTCCTTGGGAAAATAACTTTGCATGAAAAAATTGTGCAAAAAATCTAAGTCTATTGCACATTTTTTTTTGTCAATTAAGTCTCATTAATTGTTCAATTGAATCCTAAATCTCTTCATGTTTTACCAATTTTAGTCCATCCTACCAATTTTGGCGAAAATCGCTTACTGGTGATGCGACTGTCCTACGATTTAATACTTTTTCAAGATTGTCCTTTTTTTTTTTTTTTTACTTCTCCTTGTTTTAAATTAGATTTAAAAACTAAAAAAGGAAAGACAAAATTTTTATTTCACAAAAACAAAACTGAAAAAAAAAATGTATATAGATAGGAGAATGAATGAGTAGGTGACGAAGCCATTGTGGAGGAAAAGGGCCCTCTATTCACCATATAACTTGCTTTACCAGATTATCTTTGCTTACTCATGCATTCCCTGCCATGATTATCGTTGTACCTTTTATATTAGTAGCAGCTAAAAAGAAAATATTTCACTATAACCTTTTTTGTTGTTGTTACAAGTAGAAAGGCATCCTTCATATTTACTGCATAGAAAACCATATAAAACTACTTATTCAATTCAGTAATAAAAAATAGTGGATTTATGCCCTAAAACCATCATGTACATGCAGTTGTACTTTCATTATCATTATTTAATCAATTGCAAAGATGTATTTTATTCATTTGTCGAGTTTATTTATATACAATAATTCCTTAAGTGGACCTATTTTTGAGACATTAAGAATATGTGTGACTGCCCAATAATAAACCTAGGGATGTCACACACCATATAACCAATTTAGGATAATAGGAGAGACAACATTGCAAATATGTTCCTTACCAAAAAAAAAACATTGCAAATATGCTCGAATTAAGTCTAGCTGGAATTAAATTAAATGGGATATTTATTTTTATTTTTGGTCACATATATGTATCCAAAGTGCACATGGTCACGGTATTATGAGAGAGCCGCACCCAGTGATGGGCGGCAACGCACATGGTGGTGCCAACCCTGTGTTATTAAAAAAAAGGGATTAATAAAATGAAAAACCCTAAACTATTATAACTGTGATAAATTTACTCAAACTATTTTTCTGACAAAAAAAACCTAAATCAGTTCTGTGAAAAATTTACCCTAAACTATTTTTTGATCACAATAGACCCAAAGAACACATGTGACAAATTTACGCCAAACTGTCTTTTTGGCCATCATCAAAAATTTCAAACCAAAAATCTCAAAACTAGTACACATGTGATAGATTTATCTCAAACTATCTTTTAACCACCAAAAACCCCAAATTGGCACACATGTGATAAATTTACCTCAAACTAAATTTTTTACCACCAAAAACCTTAAATGGATATATCTGTGACGGATTTACCCTCCATTAATTTTCGTTAAATTGGGTTAACACCACAAAAAAGCCGAAACTAATATACTTGTGACAAACATAGGGTAAAAAATCTAAATGGGTACACCTATCAATTGCCATGTGTTATCGAACTCAGCAATTGACGAAAATTAATGTTATGTAAATTTACAAGAGGTATCAGTTTGAAATTTTCGGTGGTCAAAAATTAATTTAGGTAAATTTGTGTACCTATTGAGTTTTTCATGGTATAACCCTAAAAAACAAATGCACGCACAAGATCAGCCTGAGCAATGTGCAGCACACATATCAGCAACTATGATCAAAACTTATCATTTTCCATCCGTGAAAGATGCTCTTCATCAAGTGAACGATCTTCCGTCATCCAAAACTCGGACAAGTCTCGTAAAAGACAACTAACACCAGAAGGGCACAATCCTATTAGGAAAAAATTTCAAAGTAACACATTCTAAACATAAAAGCACAAAAGAAAGTCCAACAATTGCTTTCCTTTCTTTTTCTTTTTTCCTACAGTTGTGTTTCATGGCGTACAAATTTTGGAAAATTATCAAAAAAGTCATAAACCTATTGCACTTTTGCCAATTTAGTCCTAAACCTTTTAATTTTGCCAATTCAGTCTTAAACCTTTTTTATTGCGCCAATTTTTAGTTCTAAATTTTTTTTTTCGCCAATTTAGTCCTAAACATTTTGAAATTGAGCTAATTCAGTCTATCCGGCAAATTTTCGCCAGCCGACGCTGACGTGAATCTAACTGGTGTTGACGAGCATTTTTTTAATAATATTTTGATATTTTTAAAATTTTTTATTTCTTTCATTTTTTGTCATATCCTGAACCCCGCGGAACTCGCAAATCCCGCCGCTTGCCTATTTATATATTGCCTGGCCAACACTAACGACGGCCTAAGACTTGTTGCAACCAAACGACGGCTGCTAGATTCGTAACAGCGAAAAGCGCACAACTCCAGACACAAAACACATACAGGAGCTACCTATTCATATATTGCCTGGCCAACACTAACGACGGCCTAAGACTTGTTGCAGCCAAACAACACGGCTGCTAGATTTGTAACAGCGAAAAGCGCACAACGCCAGACACAAAACACATACAGGAGGAGAGAGAGACACGAGAAGAGAGTAGAGAGACGAGAAGAGAGAGGAGACGAGAGAGAGAGAGAGAGAGAGAGAGAGAGAGAGAGAGAGAGAGAGAATTGAATATACATATCATAACATATAACAATAGAGGTTCGATACAACATGGGTGGGGAAGACTATCATCTGAACCTCTCAAAAGATAAGTTGGCCAAGATCAAAAAGGGAACGGGCCAAACCAAAAAGGGTCACTAATCTCCGTCTATGCATCGTCAGGGGACTACTCATCCTCGGACAAGGGCTACTCTTCCGGATCAGACCCCTTGGATATCGGAGATCAGGCTCGCCATGCCTGATCGACAAACACGTCATCCGCTCCATCTATCTCTATCCCACATCCCCATCTGAGTCCAGCCACATCTATCAGTTCATGGTTTACGACCTCGCCTTCAAAAGTAACTGCGCTCATCGGGCCTATCGACCCCATCCAAAAGACTGGACGTTTAAACTTTGTAAGGGACCCTGTCACTCCTGACCTGTTCAGCTCATCCACCCCTCGTGTCTATGAGGGATCAAAATGTCATATCCCTCGTCGACCCATATAATACAGTTATACCTCTCATACAAAACTCTGTCCACGGAAGGATACAAAACTACCTCTGTCTCAATCTCTTGAGGGATTCTGTGGCAGACTCGGGAATAACCATATCTATGGTCGAGGGTCTGAAAGAGCGATTCGGCCACAAAATGTGAGTCGAAACTCAACAAGCTCACACCTAAACTCAATTTAGAAAGAATCATATGTCTTATGCCAGAATGTAAACCGTTACATACACATTATGATTTTAGATCATACGGATGCAGATGCCGATGCTCAATGATTCACTTAGGGTCCCCGTGGCTCAATGGCACTTTAATCTCGGTCACGTCATAAACGTCTCAAGTCTGTGCCTCAATCCGTGTCTAAACACACAAAAGTTCACACCCTTATCTCTCCAACTACCCTGTGCCGAGCACGTTCAGGCGCAAGTGTAACGATCGTGGCTCAATAGCATTTGATCGGCACCTCCTTATCGCCCCGCATCTTGGTGGCCCCATAGATACTATCGGGCCGTCCCACATGGTTCTACGCACTTCGCCAAACACAATGTCTCAAGCCAGCATGCAGGTCGATGACGTGCAGTACGGAGTCCTCAATTGGCTCGACCCATAAATACTCATGCAAGTCAGCTTCACTACATGCATTTCTCGAGATTATTCACACAAACACACATCTTGCATCGAAATACATCAATATTATAACCAAACATCTCACGTCCAAGTAATCAATTTTTCATCATAAAATTTATCATAGTTCAAGTATCTAGAATAACGACATTTTAAGTTAAGTTTAGAAATGTGCTCACCTAAAATTCGAGCTCGAGGATGGCGGACGATTGTTGCTCGGCTGAACGGCAAGTTTGGACGAGTGACGGTGGTAAGGTGGCTCGGCCGAGCGACGACAAGCTCAAGCCAAGGCGGCTGGCTGCACTGTGGACAGTGACACACAGCAGCAACACAGCGACCGAGAGAAGAATCGGCCGAGAATCAAGCTGCCGTGATGAAGACGCAACAGCAAAATTCAACTAAGAGAATGAAGATCCAGCAGCGCAGTAAGAGAGGAACCAATGGCAACAGAAAGTTGGAGTAGCAACGAGCAAAATGGAGGATAGCAACAGCGGCTTCAAGGAGCCACGAAAGAGGAAGTAGTCAAGAGGAGTCAGCAGCTGCAGAAGATTAGATGAGGGGAGACAACAAGCAATAGCAGCAACCCAAAAACCAACCGAGAGAATGGATGAAGAAGAAGCAGCAACGCAGGCTCACAGTAGCAGCAAACAGAAGACTCAAGCAGCCAAGAGGGAGAAGTCAACAGCAGCAAATGACAGAGGCAGCAACAGTTCCCAACCGAGAGGAAACAGTGGCAACAACAAAAAGAAACGAGAGCTGCAATTCCTGTGCAGCTGAACCAAAAGGAAGGGAGAGGAGGAAGTAGAAGAAAACTCTAGCGGAAGCAGCCAAGGCAGTAACAGTGATAGCCGAGAGTCCACGAGCAGCAGCAGAAGTGAAAGAAGAAGAAACGCAGCATCAGTTGTAGCAACTCACATGTAGGAGCTGCGAGGGATAGCAGCAGTAAGCAAACTACCGAGAGAAAGCTGAAGAAGACAGCAACAGCGCGGGCAGCTCAAACACAAGCAGCAGTTGAAGAGCACGAGTAGAAGATTCACGAGTAACCGAGAGTGGAGCATAGGAGCAGATGAGCAGGAAGTGGAGCAGGAAGTCTAACCAAAGGAAACAAGAAAAGAGGAGCAGAAAGGTGACGTGAGGAGGTACATTCATGCATGAACAGTCCATACAAGAAGTGGTGGTCTGAAAAATCATGTAAAATTGTCTCACTTGCATGGGGAAGCTACTCAACCAAGATAATGAAGCAGAGCAGCCGCAAATCCATCCAAAGGAAGAAGTTCCAGCTAAGCTGAAAATGAGAGTGGAAATTTAAAAGGGCACGTGGCTTGGGGAGAGACTTCAGCCGAGAGAAATGAGAGAAGAAAATGTAGAGTGCATGTGTGTCCTTAGGAAAGAAACAGCTGACGGTAAAGGAGGAAAGGGACAGAAAAAGGGGTCCACAATTCTTAAACTTTCTGTCCCTTTAGCCAACAAATAGGAGGACGAAAAATAATAAGCAAATTTAGGACAGGGTAGAAATTTTGCCCAACGAACGAGTTATTTTTTCGAGTTCACACGACAAGATTTGGACCGATTAGGGTTCAACACGAATGAGAAATTTTCTCGGCGCGATCAACGGAGTTCAACTTCGGACCGACGCTCTAACTAAATTATTTTCGCGCTCGAAAATAAATACTCATTCCACGAAATCCAAATTTTATCACGATTCGGATGTCGAATTTTCAGGACGTCACATTTTTCATTTCATTTTTTTAAAATTTTGTTTGTTCATCTTCTCTCTATTCATCTTCTTCTTGATGAATAGAGGACCTAATGACTAGAGAGTCGAGAAAAAAAAAAAAGAGATAACGGTGGGCTACTGTCTGTAGCCGGCTAAGAATCCCACGGCGAGCACAGTCGAACCTCGCCGGCCATGGGTGCCATTGTCGAGCGAGCTTAGCCGATCCCAAATCTGCTTGGCCGACCCGCCTTATTAGTAAGCGAGGCTAGACCTTGCCTAGCCATGGCGCCTAGGGACGGCGACGGAGCTTGAGTCGAATTGCCCAACACTACTCAAGAGGGAATCGAGGGAGTCGGTTAGAGAATACGGAGTGGCTGTGGGGATCGGACCTGCCAAGTCAGATTTGGGCTCAGCAAACTCTCTCAACGGCGGCGCCCGTGGCCGAATGAGGTCGCCAGCCCAGATCTAGGCGAAACTGAGCCTTGCTACAGCTCGGTTGGGCCTCATTCGGCACCATGGACGATTGGACCAGAGGCTCTTCATTGCCCAAATTTGGGTTGAGTGCAACGAGCCTCGTCGACCGTTGCGAGGCTCAACTTCCACTTGGCATGGCGAGGTAGGTGAGGCTCATTGGCCGTCCTTTGGTCCGTTGCTGAGGAGGAAGAAGATGACTGAAGCAGAGGATGATGACACAAGGCAGAGGAGACGAAGATGGGAGGAGGAAAAAAGAAAAAAGAAAAAGAAATAAAAAAATATTTTAAAAATTAAAAATTTTTTTCTTTTCTTTTCTTTTCTTTTTTCCTCCTCACATCTTCTTCCTCTTGCCTTTGTCATCAATCCTCTACTTCTTAGTGTCATCTTCTTAACCTCAAAATCAAAGCAAGGACCAAAGGGGGCCCGACGGACAATGAGCCTCACCTAGTCCTCGCCATGGCCAAGGAAGTTGAGCACTCGCAACGCGCATCGAGCGAGGCTCGTTGCCGCACCAACCCAAATTGGGCATGAAGAGCCTTGGTCAATCGCCATAGGCCGAATGAGGCCCAACCGGAGCTGTGCAAGGACTCAGTTTCGACCTAGATCTGGGCTGGCGAAGCCTCATCGGGCCGCACGGGCGCCGCGTTGAGACGAGTTTGGCTGAGCCCAAATCTGACTGGCCAGGTGCCGATCACCCAAGCCACTCCGTATAGTCTTAACCGACTCCCTCGATTCCCTCTTGAAGTAGTGTTGCAATCGACCTCACAAGCATCCGTCCGCCGTCCCGTTAGGCGCCATGGATCTAGGGCAAGGTCCTAGCACCTCGCACTTACTAGTAAGGCGGGATCGTGCCAAGCAGATTTGGGACTCGCTCTAAGCTTTCGCTCGAACCAATGGCACCAAATGGGCCGGCGAGGTTCGACCTACGCCGTGGAGGATCACTCTAGCCGGCTACAGACAGTAGCAACGTTATCTCTTTTTTTTTTATCTCGACTCTCTAGTCATGAGGTCCCTCTATTCATCAAGAAAGAGACGAATAGAGAGAGATGAACAAACAAAATTTAAAAAAATGAATGAAAAACTGTGAGTCTGAAAATTCGACATCCGAAATCGTGATAAAATTTTGGATTTCGTGGAATGAGTCATCTTATTTTCGAGAGCGAAAAAATTTAGTAATTAGAGCGTCGGCCGAGAAGTGAACTCGTGAATCGCGCCGAGAAATTCTCATTCGTGTTGAACCCCTAATCGAGTCCAAATCTTGCGTGTCCGTGAACTCCGGAAAAAAATAAACTCGTTCGTTGGGCAAATTTCTACCCTAGTCACATAAAATTTAAGCATTATTATTTATCGATCCTCCAATTGTCTGCTTAAAGGCAACAAGATAAGTTTAAGATTGTTGCGACCCCTTTTTGCCCTTCCCCTTTACGTCGCTGTTCTTTCCTCACCAGCATAGCCACCCCTTATAGCTTCCCATCCCCACCCCTCACCCCCTGCAGTTGCCGCACTCTCACACCAAGAGGTATAGTCAACTATCGTCTGCAATCATCTGCCATCGAGCGTAAAGAGAAAAAAGAGAGTTTGTAGTCATCCATCCCCCCTGAAGCATCGCAGCGATCAACAAGCGAGACACACACTATATTCTATCCACTATTATCCACCGCATTCCCCTGGCCCCGCCCCACAATAGAGTTATTCATTAACATATGCACACCTGACTTCTCTGGCACCCTGCCAACTCACAGCGTAGGGATACTATCAGCCCTAGAGTTTAGCGGACTGATTGTTTGGCAATGTCTGCTCATTATCTTGGTTGAGTAGCATTCCCCATGCAAGTGAGACAATTTTACATGTTTTTCAACCACCAACTTCTTGTACAGAAACTAGTATTGGGACTGTTCATGCATGAATTGTAGCCTCCTCACGTCACCTTTCTGACTCCGCTTGTCTTGTTTCCTTTGGTTTAGACTTCCTGCTCCACTTCCTGCTCCTCTGCCTCCTATGCTCCACACCCCCCACGCCTACGGTACTCGTGAATCTTCTACTCGTGCCTACTTTAAAACTGGTGCTTGTGTTTGAGCTGCCCGCACTGTTGCTGGTCTTCTTCAGCCTTTCTCTCGGTAGTTTGGTACTGTAGCTGTCATGTCAGCACCTCACCTTTAGCCCGCCCAGATCTCCCCACGGGAAGACATACGCAACTAAAGCGATGGGTATGCTGTTGCTACAACTGCATGTGGCTTTAGGTGACTTCTATATCTCAAGGACTGTGAAGCACTCGGTACTTGGTAGGAGCATCTAAGAGACACACTATACACACTGTCAAGTTACTAGCGACTAGCAGGCTCGCCTATAGTAACAAGCCTGTAGAGTATGTAAGCTCAAGAAACTGCTACTACTTCCTCCTCTCCCTTCCGTTGTTGTTCAGCTGCACCTCAGGCATTCGCAGGCTCTCGATTATTACCACTATAGTTTGGTGACTGCTTGCCACAGTTTTCCTCCATAGGGTCAATATATAGCTGACTGTGCTGACTCTCGTGGTTGCTGTACTGTAGAGCCTGCAGTTGCTGCTTCTTCTTCATCATCTCTCGGTGGTTTTGGGGTTGCTGCTATTGCTGTTTGTCCCCTCTCTAATCTTCGCAGTGCTGGCTCCTCTGGACTACCTTCCTCTTTCGGGCTCCTTGAAGAGCATGCACTGGTTAGATATGCTACTCCACGATGCACACGAGTGTAGATCAGATTATGGAATCATCGAAATTCGCCATAACTCCCAACAGTATCTTCCTACAGCTTGCGCACCCAGAGATCGAAATAGAGGGTATCGAGCTACTACATACTCGCGCTGCGGCGAGTCTTCAATATCTCGATCTTCCGTCGACGCTCATGTTGCAGCTTCAGTTGACGTAGCATCACAAGCTTGATTCTCGGCGATTCTTCGTCTCGGGTCGCTGGTCCGTTGCTAGATACGTCACCTCTGTAGATCACTATAGTATACACAGAACGAGCTCTGACACAAGCCAAGAGTACCCGCCCTTGGGTCTGGGAGCTTAGTCGTCGCCTCATGAGAACACGAGCACAACCTTTTTTTTATTCCCCCGGCACTCGTCCAAACTTGACCGTATTCAGCCTGAGCAACAATCGATCCTCGCCCATCATCGATGCTCGAATTTTAGGCGTGAGCAATTTCAAACTTAACTTAAAAATGTCGTTATCTAGATACTGAACTAATGATAAATTTTATGATGAAAAATTGATACTTGGACGTAGCGATGTATTGGTCTATAATATTGATGTATTCGATGCAAGATGGTGTTTTTTTTTGTGTAGTGAATAATCTCGAGAAATGCATGTAGTGACGCGTCGAATTGCATGAGTATTTATGGGTCGAGCAATTGAGGAACTCCGTACTAGCACTCATCGCACTGGCATAGATGGCTTGAGGGACATGTGTGTTTGGCGGTCCCCCCCCTACCCCCGAGTGGCGGTCTTGGATGTTTAGAACATGTGGGAAGGCCCCGATAGTATCTATGGGGGCCACCAAGAAATCGCGGAATGGCCGATAAGGAGTTCCAACGAATGATGCATCTTGAGGTGCCATAGATCACGCAAATGCTATGTGAGCCACGACGAGTTACACACTTGCGCCTGAACTGTGCTCGGCACAGGGTAGTTGGAGAGATAAACAGGGTTGTGAACTGTTTGTGTGTTTAGACACGGATTGAGGCACAGACTTGAGACGTTTATGACGTGACCGAGATTAGAAGTGCCATTGAGCCACCGGGGACCCTAAGTGAATCATGAGCATCGGCATCTGCATCCGCGTATGATCTAAATCATAATGTGTATGTAACGGTTTACATTCTGGCATAAAGACATATGACTCTTTCTAAATTGAGTTTAGGTGTGAGCTTGTTGAGTTTCGACTCACATTTTGTGGGAACGTCGCTCTTTCAGACCCCTCGACCATAGATATGGTTATGCCCCGAGTCTCTGCCACAGAATCCCTCAAGAGATTGAGAAGAGGTAGTTTGTATCCTTCCGTGGACAGAGTTTTGTATGAGGAGGTATATAACTGTATTATATGGGTCGACGAGGGATATGACATTTTTGATCCCTCATAGACACGAGGGGGTGGATGAGCTGAACAGGTCAGGAGTGACAGGGTCCCTTACAAAAGTTTAAACGTCCAAGTCTTTTGGATGGGGTCGATAGGCCCGATTGAGCGCAGTACTTTTGAAGGCGGGTCGTAAACCCATGAAACTGATAGATGTGCTGGACTCAGATGTGGATGGGGTGATAGAGATAGATGTGAGCGGATGAACGTGTTTGTCGATCAGGCGGATGGCGAGCCTGGATCTCCGATATCCAAGGGGTCTGATCCGGAAGAGTAGCCCTTGTCCGAGGAATGAGTAGTCCCCTGACGATGCATAGACGGAGATTAGTGACCCTTTGGTTTGGCCCGTTCCCTTTTTGATCTTTGGCCAACTTATCTTTGAGAGGTTCAGATGATAGTCTTCCCCACCCATGTTGTATCGAACCTTATATGTTATATGTTTATGATATGTATATTCAATTTCTCTCTCTCTCTCTCTCTCTCTCTCTCTCTCTCCTCTCTCTCTGCTCTCTCTCTCTCTCTCTCTCTCTCTCTCTCCTCCTGTATGTGTTTTGTGTCTGGCGTTGTGCGCTTTTCGTGTTACAAATCTAGCAGCCGTTTTGTTTGGCAATGCAACAAGTCTTAGTCCGTCAGTGAATCGTTAGTTGGCCAGGCAATATATGAATAGGTAGGCTCCTGTATGTGTTTTGTGTCTGGGAGTTGTGCGCTTTTCGCTGTTACGAATCTAGCAGCCGTCGTTGTTGGTTGCAACAAGTCTTAGGCGTCGTTAGTGTTGGCCAGGCAATATATAAATAGGCAAGCGGCGGGATGTTGCGCGTTCCGCGGGGTTCAGGATATGACAAAAAAATGAAAGAAATAAAAAATTTTAAAAAAATATCAAAATATTATTAAAAAAAATGCTCGTCAACACAAGTTAGATTCACGTCAGCGTCGGCTGGCGAAAAATTTGCCGGATAGACTGAATTAGCTCAATTTCAAAATGTTTAGGACTAAATGGCGAAAAAAAAATTTAGAACTAAATTGGCGCAAATTAAAAAAGGTTAAGACTGAATTGGCCAAAAATTAAAACGGTTTAGGACCTAAATGGCAAAAGTGCAATAAGGTTTATGACTTTTTTGATAATTTTCCCAAAAATTTGTACGCCATGAAAACACAACTGTATAGAAAAAAAGAAAAAGAAAGGAAAAGCAATGTTGGACTTTCTTTTTGCTTTTATGTTTAAATGTGTTACTTTGAAATTTTTTCCTAATAGGATTGTGCCCTTCTGGTGTTAGTTGTCATTTTACAGACTTGTCCGAGTTTGGATGACGGAAGATCGGTTCAATTGATGAAGAGCATCTTTCACGGATGGAAAATGATAAGTTTTGATCAGTAGTTAGCTGATATGTGTGCTGCACATTGCTCAGCTGATCTTGTGCCGTGCATTGTTTTTAGGGTTTAATACCATGAAAAAACATCGAAAAACTCAAAGGTAAACACAAATTTACCTAAATTAATTTTTTGACCACCGAAAATTTCAAACTGATACCTATTGTAAATTTACATAACATTAATTTTCGTCAAATTGCCTGAGTTCGATAACACATGGCAATTGATAGGTGTACCCATTTAGATTTTTTACCTATGTTTGTCACAAGTATATTAGTTTCGGCTTTTTTTGTGGTGTTAACCCAATTTAACGAAAATTAATGGAGGGTAAATCCGTCACAGATATATCCATTTAAGGTTTTTGGTGGTAAAAAAATTTAGTTTGAGGTAAATTTATCACATGTGTGCCAATTTGGGGTTTTTGGTGGGTGAAAAAGATAGTTTGAGATAAATCTATCACATGTGTACTAGTTTGAGATTTTTGGTTTGAAATTTTTGATGGCCAAAAAGACAGTTTGGCGTAAATTTTGTCACATGTGTTCTTTGGGTCGATTGTGATCAAAAAATAGTTTAGGGTAAATTTTTCACAGAACTGATTTAGGTTTTTTTTGTCAGAAAAATAGTTTGAGGTAACATTTATCACAGTTATAATAGTTTAGAGGTTTTTCATTTTATTGAATCCCTTTTTTTAATAACACAGGGTTTGCACCACCATGTGCGTTGCACGCCCATCACTGGGTGCGGCTCTCTCATAATACCGTGACCATGTGCACTTTGGGTACATATATGTGACCAAAAATAAAAATAAATAAATCCCATTTAATTTAATTCCAGCTAGACTTAATTCGAGCATATTTGCAATGTTTTTTTTTTGGTAAGGAACATATTTGCAATGTTGTCTCTCCTATTATCACTAAATTGGTTAATATGGTGTGTGACATCCCTAGTAGTTTATTATTGGGCAGTCACACATATTCTTAATGGCTCCAAAAATAGGTCCACTTAAGGAATTATTGTATATAAATAACTCGACAAATGAATAAAATACATCTTTGCAATGATTAAATAATGATAATGAAAGTACAACTGCATGTACATGATGGTTTTTAGGGCATAAATCCACTATTTTTTTATTACTGAATTGAATAAGTAGTTTTATATGGTTCTATGCAGAAATATGAAGGATGCCGCCTTTCTACTTGTAACAACAACAAAAAAGGTTATAGTGAAATATTTTCTTTTAGCTGCTACTAATATAAAAGTACAACGATAATCATGGCAGGGAATGCATGAGTAAGCAAAGATAATCTGGTAAAGCAAGTTATATGGTGGAATAGAGGGCCACTTTTCCTCCAACAATGGCTTCGTCACCTACTCATTCATTTCCTATCTAATATACATTTTTTTTCAGTTTTGTTTTTGTGAAATAAAATTTGTCTTTCCTTTTTTAGTTTTTAAATCTAATTTAAAAACAAGGAGAAGTAAAAAAAAAAAAAAAGGACAATCTTGAAAAAAGTATTAAATCGTTAGGACAGTCGGCACATCAACAGTAAGCGATTTTTCGCCAAAAATGGTAGGATGGACTAAATTGGTAAAACATGAAGAGATTTAGGATTCAATTGAACAATTAATGAGACTTAATTGACAAAAAAAAAATGCAATAGACTTAGGATTTTTTGCACAATTTTTTCAATGCAAAGTTATTTTCCCAAGGAAAGACGACTGAATAATATTTTTTTTAATGAGAATGCTTTTTTGTTGTTCTATAAAATACTCAAGGAAATTAGAAATGACCATTAATATGGAAGTTTTTTGTTATTATTTCGTTTTCCCCCTTTTTGCAACTTAATAGTCCCCCCGCATTCATCTATATTTACATCTGGGACATTCATGAATTCGAATTTAATCGAACCACCAATATCTTGAGCAAAAGCTGCAGATTGCCATTTGTTAACTTGGAGACTTTAGAAATCGGTACTATGGATAGCATCGAGATAATAAGGAAAGTTGAGTTGCTTCTTTCCATAATCTAAAATTGAATTATGTGTGGGAATGCAATAAGCTAGTAAACATCGTTCCTTCCTACATTCTACGGCTTTGGAGCTACAAAAAGTTTGGAAAAATGCTTTGGAGCGTAAACAGTTTAGAACACGTGTTTTATGTTTGCTGGCATTGAAGACCTTGGAGGGACGACTAGCAAATCAAACAAATTAGAAATTTTAAAAAATCAAACTCGCGAGAGAGGATATAATGGAAAGATTAATATTGAGATTTTCTA
>JAGVVM010018675.1:0-13718 GCA_019149425.1 Psidium friedrichsthalianum | reverse complement strand
GGATACTTTACACCCATCGCATCTCGATGGACCAATTATTCTCTGCAACGTACATACACAATGTATTCTACCTCTCACAAAAAAATACGGAAGAAACAAATCAAATGAATTTATTTTTAATGAAAAGGCTATGGAAAAATGAGGAGGAGAAAACGGTTACCTATGTGAATCGTATATTCTATCAAGGGTGGCCACTTCATATGGAGAGAGTTGAAACAGTTAGCACGGAGCTAAAGGGAGAGAAGTAGGTGGTGGGACTGTAGCCTTGGAGGGAAGGAGAGAAGGGAGATGGCAGAGTCGCAGCCGGCAGCGTGATGAGAAGGTGACGATGGGTGAAACAGGGAAGGGAACGAAGGTGGCGGAGGAGTACTCCCGTGTTGCAGGGAAGGAATTTGCGGGAGAGTGGGGGAGGCAGCAGGGAGGCAGCAGGGGCAGCAGAGGGTTGCAATGGAGGGAGCAGGAAAGGAACGAGGAGGCGGTGACGGCACAATTAACCCCATGTTAGGTGGTGAGGCTGTTTGCTGACCCTCTGAAATTGACGACCAATTAGCAACAGTTGGTGGGTGGATAAGCAAAAGTCTTGAAGGTAAGAAAAACTGTTACAATGTAACATTAGGAGTGGCGAGCTTATTTCGGATGGATCCACCTTCTGTGGAACAGGATTCCATGGGACTTCCTCCGGGAGGTTTTTCAGGGTAGATGAGTCGGTTTTCCCATGGCACAAGCAAAAACTCCAGCCGAGAATCTTGAGACGAAAGCGAGGATGAACTCCTGGGACACCGCATCACAACCTGGATTGCCCGCTTGTGCGGCTTCACCAGTGCATGCCTGGATTTTCTGGGCATCATTGCTCATCAAAGGATGCCAAACAGGCCTTGAACTTGCCGTGCTTTATCCTTGGTCACCTCTTTTGGAAACTGAGTCTGCAGTCCATCAAAACAGATTCAGCCTGCATATAATGCACACAAGTCGAATTTGTTTTTATGTCAACTCGCAACTGATACAGAAAACTCAGAAGGACCATAACAAAAGTTTGCAATGACGGATCGCTTTTTGTTTCTGCTAGGATTGACCATTTTGGACCTGAAGATGAAGTGGCTGGTCCTAGAGAAAAGCCTCGCTGCAGCATGGGTCCAGACGACAGTGCCCTAACCCGTGCAGACGGGAGGGTCCTCCTCCCGGAAGGCCCTGGTCTTTGAAATAGCCCAAAACGAGCAAGAGCATGGTTACCAAGAGAACAGGTATTTGACGTGTGACTGACTCTCAATTCATCTCAGAACACTCTCTTGGTTCTATATAGAGGCTCCTGTTGAATTGTATAGATTGGAGGCCCACAAAGCTTTAATTTGCCTTTTTGATCCTCTTCCGTTGCTGGTCTGGATTGACTTGTTAGCTAAACATGAAGGAGAGCTCTCAGCAGGTAAACCTCCAAATCCGGTCATTAATTTTGCTCCTTTGACTGGTCATTTTCCTCAACATTGATAGATGAGGGTCAGTGGAAAGCACAACTCGTCTTGGCTTCCGTTCTTACTTGACATTCGACGCAAGCTCTCGTGGGTGCAGTCCATGTGAAACAGGAAGTTTTTCGCAGGTGCGCTATCTAGTCCTATGCAGATGGCCTGAGCCTCCTCCGAAGCAGCAGGATCAGAGGGGCGCGAAACCTTTTTGGGTCGTTAGTAACAAAAAGCAGATTCGCTACACCATCGGACTGGTATCAAAAACTGACCGAAAAGAAGGGCATCGGGGATGGATGTGGTAAGTTCTGTGAGCGGAAAGGGGGTTCTGCAGCGCTCATTGTTATTGAAGTAATCTCCATGCCCGATATGAAAAAGAGTTTTTCTTCTTGGTAGCGTGCAGCTTTGCATTTACCGTTTGAGTCATTGGTCTTGTTCCCCGTGATTTAACCTGCTAAAGCCTCGTGAATGTAGTTTACGTATGAATCTATTCCATGGGAAAAAACCAGTTAGACTCCAATCTTTTGGCTGAAAATCTTTTCAATGTTTCCATTCTAATTATTTGCTCCATTTGTTTTCGCGAAAAATAAATGATTTGAAAGATATTTTTGCCGATTAAAAAAATGAATGAACTAACAATATTTATATTTTTCTCGACAATGCTTGATATAACTTATTATCCATATGGAAATATTTTTTATTGACTAATTATTTTAAGAGATATAAGCGATCATTCTGAGAAAAATAATTTTTCAATTATTTATTTTTTGGCGAGGTAAACCATCGAGAAAAGGTTTATGTTTTCGAATGAGTTGGAACCAAAATTTTTTTTTCTTTTATCAGCCATATATCTAACTCTTCTCTCTAGGTTTTGCTCTGCCTTTTTGGAGAGCGTGAAGTTGAACCTGCACCTCTGATACTAGCAAAATGACTTCCTGAGCTCCCCACCGCCCAATTCCTTTAACAGTAGGTCCTCATGCTTATTGGCGAGTTGGGACTAAAGGTGCACTCACCGCAACTTCTGTACTTCTCAAGGTACGAGAAAACAACATCTACATGTGATCCATCTTTTCTTCTCACATCCATGATGAAGTGGCTTCTGCTTCTAGATGTAATTCTGACCTGAAAACCTCCCAACTGCGACTAATTGGCTGAACTGAAGTTGCAGAACAGAAGATCTGTCCGGTTATAGTCTAATCAAGAAGGAATCTTCTCCGGAAGTGTTGATTAATGCGCAACAAGGAAAAAATTCTCACCCGCATGGAGCATATCTGGGTAAAATTTATCCCCCATGGGACTTGGCTAGTCCTTAAGACTTTAACTTGCGTGTATTAAAGACACATGCACACGTTTGATTCCACACTCGAGAATTTAACAAACACAGCTCACATGCTCTCTTCCATAGGCTGCTCTTCTAGGGTGAGCACGGACAATATTCAACCTGGATGCCAGTCAGCAGCATACCCAGTTCGGTTCACAATTTTGTTTTCGGAACGTCTGTTCCTTTCAGTTCGGTTCCTATTTCTACTCTGTAACTGGATCACCCAGGACAGTGTCCATCCCTAACTTTAACTCTAGAGACTGGGTAACTCTAAACTGGGCGGGTGCACTGCATATCTAGTGCATTAGACATCGGGGGGGGGGCTAGTTCGAATTGAACCGCTAGAAAAATGTTTTTTAACCAGACCGTATTTCCTACTTTGAAGGTGTTTTTCTCTATGACAGAATTGTTTTCTTCACTCATATTTTTCATGAACTGATGCCAAAAATTCGAAAACATTTTCTTAGCAGGTTGTTTTCCTACACAAAAGTCGGTCTTAATTCTTCCAGTTTTGAAACAGCACGTCGTAAAGGCACGAAACGTCGGCATGTCCTTTTCAACATGCTCAAAGATTCCATGTAATAAGTCAGACATAAAACGGGGAAAAGGAAGAAACTGCCCAATGTGTTTTCAACGAGATCGTCATTCTTTCCTCATAAGTTAGTGGAACCTTTGTAGGCGAAGGCACACAGTTTTTCGTTCGGTGACGCTGGGGCGTTGGATGGGGCATTGGGTTGTTGGAAGAAGTTCTAACTTGCCGGATGATGGGTTAATAGGGTAGGGCGATGGGCTCAACTTATCAAGATTTGCTCTTCATTTGATAGCCTTACCGGGTGGCTTGGTTGCCGACTGTATAAAATGAATCTGTATCATTTCAAATGTCGGACAGAGGCAAGAGATTTACGCCATGCGTCAGTTAATTGTGTGACTAAGAGAAACAGAAAGTTTGGAGTCATTGAAGGCATGGATACTCGTGTTGATTCCCCGGCCGCAGGTTGACCTTGGATCCGGCTCAATTCAGTTCGGTCCGGGACGTTCCAAGCTGCAACAAGGCCGATTTCTGGTTCCACAAAGTGGGAACCACACCCTATCTGGGGTAAGTTCCAGTTCCAAAGTAGGAATCGATCATCCCTACGTCAATATCCGGCTTTTCATATGCCATACTAAGTCGACTCTCGAATATGATCACAAGGCGGGCTATATATTATGGGTTTGAGACTACGGATATCACGTAAACACAACATGCAGGAGTCACATCAAACCAAATTTACAGGACAGCATGTAACAGCACTTTCGCAAACGCTGCGATTGTTATTCATTCTGAACCGAACTGCGAACCATAGGCCAGTCTATTCCTTTGCAACGTACATACAGCAGACTGGAATTCTACCTGTCTCATGGACAAATTACAGGGCACAAGTCCTATGGTGTCCCTAGACTCTGTGATGTCCTAATACGCCCCCAAACTCAATGGAATGGGAATGGGAGGATTTTTATTTGAAAAGAAAAGGTGGTGGACATTCTAGAAGGAGAAATATTACCTAAATGAATGTTGTATTTGATCAAGGGGACAACTTTGGAAGAGTCGAAGCAGGACGGGCATTATTAAAGGAGAGAGGAAATGGTGGGGATGGAGCTGTTGGAGGGAGAGGAGAAGGGAAGGATGGTGGAATCGAAGTCATTGGCGGCGTTGGAAATCCTGGGGATGGTGGCAAGGGAAATGGTGACGGAGGCGAGATAAATGGCGACGGCGGTGCAGGAAAGGAAGGAAGGTGTCTGTGGCGAAGGAAATGATGGTGGTGACAACGGAGGTCCCGGGAAAGGGATCGATGATGGTGGTGGTGGAGTAAATCCAGCTGTTGGTGGGAAAGAATTGGTGGCGGGAGAGGCGGGCGTGTCGGGTACGGACAGAAAGGGGAAGGGAAATAGGGCGGCCTTGGCGGCACATGAAGCCTCCTGGGGCCGGTGGCGAAGTGACAGAGGGCGGAACCTGTGCGGAACCTTGATATAGCCCGAAAAGCGAGCAAGAGCAATGTTATCAGAGACTCAGAGCATTGTCATTGTAACCAACTCTCAGTTCATCTCAGAGCACTCTCTTCTTGTGTCCTATATAGTAGAAAGAGCTCCTGATGATCCTGTGATAGATTTAAAGTCGAACAAAGACAGTTTTTGCCTTTTGGGCTCTTTCTTGTTGTCTGAATGTGACTGGTGAGTGACAAAAGAAGAACCGGCTCACGTACGGCAAAACCTACAAATCCGGTGAATTAATTTATGCGATACGAGTATCCAAACTTCACAATCACTGTATTTTCCAAGCCATCGCCATTTTGTGCAACTCTACACTTCATCACCGGAGAGAAAACAAACCCTACATGTTATTGATCTTTTGTGGTCGCGTCGCATCGAATAATGAAGTTGCTTCGACTTATTAATGTAATTCCGAACCCGAAAACTTTCCAACGTGAGTGAATTGCTGAACTGAAATTGCACGGTAGCAGAGTAATCTTTATTTTACAATATGATAGACAAATTACACGCTACAGATTTGCACACACATACCAGAGGAGGTGCATTAATTTAAGCATGAAACTTTAAAAAAGCATGGAAAATGCAGTAGAAAATATTTATACCTATTTTTTGTATGTATGGACTTATTGTAGTTTAGTCAAGGAGAGGTCTTCTCTGGAAGAGTGAAGCTAGGAGTTTACCAGGGGAATAGGGTGGTGGAGGGGATGGAATATTGGAGGAAGGGAGGAAAATGGAAGGATGGTGGAGCAGGAGGCGGTGGCGGCAGCGTTGGCGGTGGAGTGAATCCTGGTAGTGGTGGGAAAGCAATTGGTGGCAGTGGCGGGAACGGTGGCAGTGGAGGAAAAGGGAATGATGGTGGCGGAGGCGGCGGGGAGTAAATCCTGGTATTGGTGGTAACGGCGGGAGTGGAGGGATAGGGAAGGGGAATGACGGCGGCGGCGGGGGGGTGAGCCCCGGGATCGGTGGCAAAGGAATGAATGGCGACGGGGAGGTGTCAACCCCGGGATCGGTGGCAGAGGAATTAGGGGTGGCGGGGCGTCAGCCCCGGATTGGCGGCAAAGGATTAATGGCGGCGGTGTTGGAAACGGGAAGGTAATGATGCGGCGTCAGCCCCGGATCGGTGGGAGATAAGCTTTCGAGGGTATCGAGTTTTTCCTGGAAAGGAACTTGGGATCTCCTCGAGCGGGACCCTTGGTGCACCTGCTCGGTTGTTTTGGGGGCTTGAAGGCAAGAAGCCCTGCCGAGAATACGCGGAGTCCGTGCCTCTTCGACTTGAGACGAAGCAAAGACGAGACGCCTAAGGACACGGCGCCGCAGCCCGGTTCGCCACTTCTGATCAGCTGACCGCGCACCCCTCGATTCTTTGCGCGTCTTTGCCCATCGAAGGCGGTAGACGGACCTTGAATTTGCCATGCTTATTCGTCCTCACTTCCCGTCGGAAGCTCCACTCGAGCTCGAGTTTCCGCATTCTACAGAAACATATGCACCTGCATACCGCGCAAGTTGGTGGGATTCTGTTTTTAGACACAAATTGGAGCTATAAAACGTAGTGTCAAGGCAACAGAAAGCATGCAATCGCAGTAAATTGGACCTGAAATGAAGTGACTGGTCCTTGAGAACTCCTGCTTGAAGCATGTGTCACAGAAGACAGTGCCCTCAGCTAGTGCAGATGGAACATTCTCTTCATGGGCAGCCTCTGAAACGTCTAAAATTCTCAAGCTGAGCAACACAAAAGTTACCAGAAACCAAGGCATTGGCATTCTGTGTGCTTCTCTATGCTCTCAGAGCACTCTTCTTTGGCATCTTATATGGACCTCCTGGCAATCTTCAGTCCCCTGTGCTGGACTGGGTTTCCTAAGCGATAAGTTTGCCTCTCGTGTCTCTTTCTGTTGTCCTAGTCTGAGGTACACAAGAACCAGCCTCATCAATGTTCAGTAGCCGTCTCCAATCATTCAACGAGGCACTCAGGTTCGACTTACCGGACTCAGAAGGTGAAACCGAGGCGCGGAAATCACATCAGGACTGCAATCCGGATGCGGTAATAAAAAGAAACACGAGGAGGAGGGAGAGGGAGAGGCGATCTTGGGATGAAGAAAGGGTAGATAGAGGAGAAGTCTTGCATGCCTGGGGTTCATGGTTGGCTCACGCATGGTGTCCCCTCTTTTGTTCCTTTGTTGATGTGAAACAAAGGAATTTGGTCGGGGACCCATTTGAGTCACGAGAAATGGTTTTTTAAGTAAAGCACGCACAGATTCTCTTTCTGTCAGTGATCTCCATTCCAAGAACCAAACGAACGAGAAGGAGACAGCGCAAAAGACAGGCCATGTGTGGAGTCTTGCGGATGTCGGGTGTTGGAATTGAAAGTCTCTCCGAATTACAGCAGTCCACATACAATAGATTGACTTCTGTTGTCTTCTTCCTCCATGGGGAACGGATTGCTTTTGTTGTTCCGTTAACTGGACCGGCGGAGCACATCGATGAGGCAACTAATCGTACTTTGAGGGAAATTGTTTATAAAGTCATAAATATTTTGCCACTCTTACCAATTCGATCTTAAACATTTTAATTTTATCAATTGAGTACTAAAACTTTTCATATTTTGCCAATTGAGTCCATCACGCCAATTCTGGTCGGAAATCGCGAACGTAGACGTCGGTTGTCCTACGTGGCCGACGCTAACGTGAATAATATATAATAGAATTTTATATTTTTTTTTCAAACTTCTTATTGATTTTTTCTTTTATCTTTCTTTTCCTTTTCTTTTCTTAGGTTTTCTTCACTCGGCGACCGGCGAGGGTCACCTGCATGTAGAGTTTTATTGGGAAATTATCCAAGCCAGCGTTGGCCGTGCCACGTAGGACAGCCAGCGTCCAAGTCGCCGATTCGGGTCAAAGTTGGCCAGATAAACTCAATGGCAAAAAGGTAATGTGATTTATGATTTAATTGATAAAATCAAAAGATTTAAAATTGGATTGGTAGAAGTGCAGCAGGTTCAAAACGTTTTAGAATTTATTTTCGAAACACCAGTAAAATTGGCCAAAGGGACTAGCTTTTCTTTTTCACGACCTTCGCTTTCGAAACACGAAGATTTCTTTTTTGTTGCTGTCGATGTCTGGTTCTTGAGAAGGTCGTTGTCATCACGGGTTCCAAGAATCGAAGTCCGGAGCTTCACGGGTGAGCTTTAGTGGGGCCCGAACATCGGTCTCTTCCTCTCAAAACGGGTCATCCGAGATTATTGCGGTTGATCCTGTCCGGTACGAAGCAGATCGGGACAAAATTATGGGCAGCTTCTTTAACTAAAGGTAATTTGGACACTAGCTCTAGTAAGGCCAGGAACTTCGTTTACACTTCCCAATAGAAAGGCTTGTATATTATCGCTTTCGAATGGTCCTGTTTTTTTTTTTTTTTTTTTTTGCTTTTCTGCAATCTAGGATTCTCCTTTCGAACTTGTCAATATAGATTCACCTTTCTAGGACTAAAAAAGGGCAGCCCGGTATACGATAGCATCCCCACGAGGCGGGGGTCCGGGGAAGGGCCCCCATCACAAAGGTGAAAGGAGGCAAGCCTTACCCTGCATTTGCAAGAGGTTGCGTTCAAAGTTCGAACCCGTGACCTCCAGGTCACACGGCAACACCTTAACCAGATGCGTCAAGGCTCCCATTCTCAAAAGATTTAGGACTAAATTGGCAAATTGCAGAAGGTTTAGAATTATATTGACACAATCGAAATGTTTAGAATTAAATTAGTAAATCGTGAAAAAGTTTAGGGTCTATGGCAAAATTGAAAAATTTAAAACTGATTTGGCTGCCGTACAATAGATTTAACACTTTTTGGGCAATTTTTCATAGGGATAAGTACATCGAAAGTGCCATAACTTTTGCACTGTGTTCACTTAAGTATCATAACTTTTATTTTGCTTACTTGAACGCCACAAATTTGGACAATCGATCACTTAAGTGTCGTCGACGATTTGCCTCTTTGGAAATCTACGTGGACGTCGAAAAAGCTAATGCAGCACTATCGAAACGATTTTTTGGAATATTTAATGTACACGCAAACCTTTTTATAATTTATTTATTTTCCAATTTTTCTTCTTCTTTTTTTGGTTTTTTTTTTGTTTTTTCCTCCCTTGGCCGGCGAGGGTTATGGCAACCCCAAGGGCAAGGGCTGTCTCGCTGAGGGCCTATGGCCAAGGGAGGGAAAAGGCCAAAAATCAAATGAAAAAGGGAAATATCATTTAAAAAAATAAAAAATTCCATAATATATTTAAAAAAATTCATGTGTCACTAAAAAATAGTAATAAATTCACGTTGGATGATTTGTCGAAAGGGTACTCAAGTGATTGATTTTCCTCTGATGTAACACTTAAGAAAGCAAAAAAAAATTATGACACTTAAGTGAACGCCGTACAAAAGTTATGGCACTTTCGCTATACTTATCTCATTTGTCGCATTTCAAGTCCATTAACTGGTGTTCTAACCAAAAGAGAAAAAATTCCATTAACCATTTTGATTTACATGAGCAGTAGTGATGTTATTAGAACATTATGTACATACTAGGCAACTAAGCT
The DNA here is from genome assembly GCA_019149425.1 of Psidium friedrichsthalianum. NCBI lineage: Eukaryota > Viridiplantae > Streptophyta > Magnoliopsida > Myrtales > Myrtaceae > Psidium > Psidium friedrichsthalianum. The sequence continues at coordinate 4,345 of JAGVVM010018675.1, read as the reverse complement.
AGAAATATTAGGATTGAACAATTCCAGGTTCCATACAGGTTTCACCAAGAACCTGAAACCTACTCATTATGACAGGTTCCTTAATTTTTGAAACCTGAAACCAACTATACATACTATGGAACCCGAAATCCACCCTGTTGCACGTTCTAGGGTCTTTTTAGGTTCCATCTATATTTTTAATTTAACTATTGCAATGAATCATCATCATCTTTAATGACCACCCGTTGCTGTTACAATTCACTGATCATAGTTCATATTTAAATACATGAATAAATATGAAATATTAAAAAAATAATACAAGTCTCGATCGTAATATTATCGAAAATGAAACTCGTACTAGTGGTTCTAGATTACGTACTCATCATAGGACGCCATAGAATAATGCATGATCAAGTGAAAACATATACCAAGAAAAATGCAAAAACTTGTTAGATGTTTCAGGTTCCACATACATAAAACTTGAAACCTATCTGTCGTAATAGGTTCTCAAATTTGGAACCTGAAACGCACCATACATATCTTGGAACTTAGAACCGGACAGGACCCCTTAAACAATGCCCATCCTTAGAAATTGTGGAGTCGGAGTGAAATTGGTCGAGGGGCATGAACTGACCCGATTCACTTTCTTTTGAAGTTCGTAGCATCTGTCGATCTCTCGTTTCCCGTATTGAATAAGGTTCACAAGAATGACAGGGTACAGAGGCAAAAGGACGTGGTTCATTGAGTTTGTGAATCGTTTGAGATTGATGATGCAAAAAAAGAAAAGAGAACTAGGAGGTCGTCAACTAAGCTTTCATAAATTGATAGCTTAATTGGAAGCACACGTAATGATTTGGACTTGCCTCTTTCACTATCAAGAAAAAGAAAGGAAAAAAAAAAAAAGTATACCTAACTAGAAAACCCTAAAATTAGGATTTCAATTATAGGCTATGAAAGAGAACTTGCAATTTCTTGTGACCTAATAAATGGGAACAACGAGAATTTCTAAGTCCAGTCGAGGAGACGATCTCCAGTGGATGAAAAGTTCCCAGCCTTGTCCCAAGCTCTCATATTTTCTGGCATAAAGCTCTGCCCAGAAAGTCAAATTTGAACTCAACTCCTTTCTCACCAGAAAGACAACAAGGGAACCATATCTCCATAGGCATGGAAGAAGGGAGTTCACAAGAAATAGCCTCTCAAGACTCATCTCTACCAATGGGGAGGCTTTTGGTTTCGCCTTCCTTACTTGCAAGGGACACAAGAAGTTGTCGAATCCTTCAATCCCCTCCCCACCGATGCGACCTGGGCTTTGTTCCCAAAAACCGGCACGACGTGGCTCAAAGCCCTCTTGTTTTCCATCGTCGACCCCTCGTCAAAGGAATTGTTGGTCGGCAGCAGCCCCCATGAGCTCGAGCTGTACAGACCGAACACGATGTCTGGCTCGAATACTAGTATCTTTCACACTCATTGCATATTATATACTAGCTGATAAATTCGAATCCTGTAAAGGTGACTCGGAACCCCAAGGACACGCTCATCTCACCATGGCACTTTGCTCAGAAGGGGAAGACGTTTGAGAACCGTGCGCAGCAGAGGTTGCCGTCAACAATTCCTGCAGCGGGTGGTTCCATTCGGACCGTATTATGAACATGTCTTGGAGTCTCGGAGGAGAGTCTGGCCAGGCCGGGGAATGCGTTCTTCATTACTTATGAAGAGCCAAAACACGACCTGAAGCGTCACGTGAAGCGGTTTACACCGTTCTTAGGTTGTCTTTTCAACCTGATCATGAGAAACAGGTTGTCGAAGAGAATGTCAGGGAATGCAGCTTTGAATGCCTAAGCAAACACGAGGCAAAAGAATCCAGTAATTCACCAACATGGTTTGAACTGCCCACCATTCCTTCTTCAGGCAAGGTGGCGTTGGGGATCGAAGAATTATCGGAACAATGAGATGATTAAGAGAATCAACGAGAAGACGGTGGAAACATTCCACTCGTCAGGATTGATTAATGAAATCTAGCAGTGACCATCGCGCTGTCTGCGTTTCTACTGAAATTTTGCTCCCTGTTGAGCGTGAAGGTCTCGTATAAGGGTTCCTCAAAATAAATGCAGTACTTGCTTGAATGGAATACAAAAGCAATTTTCGTCAACAAAAATGATGATTTGTATTTCCTCTTAATGAACGTATCAGTCAAGCCAAGGAGTCGATACCAAGGCCACCTGATTACAGGCCTGGAACACTTGCAACCAGAGATCAACAGATGAACAGTGTCCATAGTGTACTTCCAAATTTTATCTACTGCACCTAACTTTGTAGGCGTAATAAATACATAACAATTTCAAATTCCAGAGATGTTACAGTAAAATTGTTGCCTCACCTTCTACCATTATTCAGTAGACCAAAACAATGAGAAAAAAATTATTTTGAAACTCAAATATTTCAGGAATTGAGAAACCATGCACGTATTCCTCAGACACAGGTATAGGCAACTTACCAGCAGAGCCCACATGAACGAAGTATGTTCTCAGGATCCCCACCGATGCATCATCGTATGATTGAGACAACCCGTTGATGAGCTTCTGGGTACAGATTTTGCCGTCAGTGACTCTGTTATAAGACAGGCAGAGATTGATGAATACATCGCATGTAAACTGAAACTTTTTTTGATGGACAACCTGTAAAACTGAAACTTGCACACCATTATTTCTGCATAAATTACATTTCCAAGGACAGCTGAATAGATCAACCTTCTATCCACTCTTAAAAAAATGAAATTCAACAACAATAATAATGCGAATCTTGTTTGGTAACTATCAACACGTCATGTATTTCTCAGGTGACACCCTTCCCAAACAATACAAAATTACAATCACAAGTTGCTGCAAGCAACACGAAATGACTCGAGTGGCATCAGTCTTCATTCTCAGCCCAAGAACAGTGGCAAAGTGAACCGCCAGAGTCAAAGCTTTAACAAAAATATTATACAGAAAATGCTTCTAAAGAAGCAACGCAATCACACTATACAAATCCAACAACGTAGGCGGAGATCACTGCTGATGAATCTCAACGTTTATCAGAGAGTGAAATTTTCCCTCTCAAGTTGTCAAAGTATCTGGGAGATGTAAGCGGTATATACCACAATAATGCAAACTGCTTCTGGTCCAATGCAATTATCCTGGAACTTCCATGTCATAAGAACCATTATAGCAAGTTAATTTAGGAACTTGTTCCAGAACAGGGCAATTGAAGATTGTCCTCAGAGGTTCCTTGAGCTCAGCTCACAAGAGTTCCTTATCGTAAAGCAAGAAGCTGTTTGACATGGTTATGCCAAGTGGTAACATTTTGACCATCAAACTGTAACCCAGTCAACAACAGTTGCGGCAGGCTGCTCCCACCATTCATCGAGCTGCCAGTGTCAAAACCAAGAGTCAGGCATGACCAAAATAAGTCAGTAGCAGAAATAGAATACATGTGAATCAGTTCATTTCGTTCCACTCCAGCATAAATTCTACAAGTTACTTTACCCAACCAGGAATGCAGAAGTTAATCCCACATCTACTAAATCCAATATACAAGCAATATCTTTTTCAGCGAACAAACAAGAAAAGAAAGAAAGAAAATATAAGCACATATGTACTAGTCTGAAAAACTATGAAGATAAATTTCTCCAGCCAACAGCTGACATCATATAGCATTTCTTAAAAGAGAACCAAAAAGCCTTGTACATTCTGATATAAGCTAAGGCCTACACCCGATACAGCTGTAATCACATCATGTTATTTTTTATGGGAAAAAAAGGGTGGTTCCAACTATTTATTAGTAATTCGTGGTACTCACCAAAACTGGCAACATATCTGCAATCTTCGAAGCAATTATGAGCATTTGAACTGCAGCCTTAAGCTAGGCAACCACTTATCCATGACAGTTTTCTCTTGCTCAGCAGCCAAATTCAAACAGTAGTTAGTAGCCCTGAAAGGTGCAGTTTTTAGCTGTTATCAGTTTTTAGCTGTTATACTCAAACCAGATATTTTAAAACATAAAAAATTTTATGAGAACAATTACAGGCATGAAAGCAAAGTGTGCAAATCTCAAGGTCAAAAGGAGAAAAACATGCAAAGGACTTGAAAAGGTTGAAATTGATCAAGTGGCTTGAAAAAGACTTCACAACGATGAAGGATCCATTTTTTCTTGCATGCTTGCTCAACGGAAAGGAAAATTCATTAAAAACAGAAATGCACAAAGTACATTTCAAGTTTGCAGTCCACAATCCAAGGACATATCATGTCTGATGATTTTTTTCTCTTCCTGAAAAGTAGATGAAATCTAATAGCCATGTAGCAAACATCAATCTATGGGGGGTTTTTCT
>JAGVVM010018674.1:0-12343 GCA_019149425.1 Psidium friedrichsthalianum | reverse complement strand
TCCCCACACGAGGGGTCAATTCGAGACTTCTTATTATTGCGGCGATTGGCATTTGGGAGTCACTTTTGAGCTGCAGGTTCTTATCAAATTATATCATTGATAAAAACTCACATCCTTAGTAGGAATCTTGAAATCATCTCTTTGATTCGTTGGATTCGTTGTAATTACTCATGTGAACCTGTCGGATCGACTAAAGATTTCTCACCATTGCCTAATTTTATTGGGAAAAATTGTTCTTAATGTACTGTAAAAAACGGTACAATCTCAATCGTAGATTCACATATTATCATCATGTTCATTGACTAGGCTAATCTCAATCATAGATCCATACATCATCACCATACTCATTGATTGGGAGGTCATGTGGTATAAATAACTGATGGTATTGTTATTATTGTGATTGTGGTGTATTGTAGCTATAAGTGCTAAATCCCTTGGAATTTATCACATGGTGTTCAAGTCGATTTTTACGCACCTCGATCATTTGACATTTCTCTCATGAAATGCCCCTCACAAGGTTTGAACAGAGATCGAAAGAGATGATTGAAACTCCATAACCATCTAAGCCAGTACCTTTGTTGGACCACATTATTGATTGAGTATTACAAGTTATGTTATGTAGGGATTTCTTAACGAGTGAACGGGAGTTATTCACCTCTCGAATGCTCGCTTTATGATTATAGTAAGCATCATCCCTGTTTACCAAGTGAGACTGGCCTAATTCAAAAACTCGTTACATGTTAAAATTCAAATACAACGAATGCAATCTCTCTTTAGGAATCATGATGCCTGCGACTTTGTAGAGCTGGGACGACAAATTGTCATTCTCGAAAGGCGATCTTTGATGGATTAAATAACTACGACTCAAACAAATCATTTCGAAATCGACACAGAACTCCTACGGTAACGTCCAAGACAATTGCTAGGTCAATTGTCACATTACGCCCCATTAATTATAGAAGAAATCTCTGCTACGAGGCATGGTTCTTATTACATCGAAAGGAACACAAAAAAAATCCTTGGACAAACTCAGTGTCATGTGACCATAAACTCGATGATCCACCAACCCTGGCATAGCTTGCAGCAAGATTAACAGAATTTTCTGGGATGCATGACAATTCGATGATGTTCATTTTAAAAAAGGGAAATTTCACATGGGATGGTCGTTCCAGCATGTATTTACTCGAAAAGGACCAGTGCTTTTGGAACAAATGAAAAATAGCAAGCTTCCAAATCTGATGGGGCATCTCAGAAACCTCCAACCACATCAATATCAAAGACGACAGTATTCTCTCTTTCCAACTAGTGTCATTCTTTAAAAATATTCTCTCCCTAGAATGTGACAAAGCATGAAACAATTGGATTCTGTCAATAACATTATCTATCTTGTATAATATAAAATGGGAAATTAGCAAAAAAAAAAAAATTCCAAACCTACTGAAATTATGCCAATCCAGTCCTAAACCTTTTTGTACTTGTGTCAATTCAATCTTTTTCGATCAATTTTGGACGGAAATCATTGCATTTGAGTAGCTGATCATGACGTGAATAATTTTTTTTTTATAATATTTAATATTTCTTCGATTTTTTTAATTTTTTCTTCTTTCTCTTTCTTTTTTCTTCCCTTCCATTTTTTTTCCTCCAGCTTATTCGCCGAAGACCGGCAAGGTCGATGATTTTGGCCAGATGGATTAAATTGGCATAAATGCAAATATTTAGGACTGAATTGATAAAAATAAAATTTAAGATTTTTTTTTATAATTCTCCTCGTATAAAACGCCACCGCCGCCGTCATCCTTCTGACCCAGGTTGGGACTCTGCATTCTCAACTGGTATTCTATGTAAATGTTTTATATTTAAAAAAAAAAAAAACTTTGCTTCTTCCGTTACAAACCAAAGTGCCGTGTACATAGTCGTAAAGGCTAGAAGCGAAGGTAAACCCTAGAAGAGCGATGAAAATGATCCAAATTTTGAAAAATGGTCTCGAAGTCTTAACGGCCCCTTTGTTTTCACCTAACAGTGGAGGGGTTTTTCAATCAATCAAAGACTTGTGCGATTCTCTGGGAGGGGTCTCGACGTCAAGGGTGGACTTGTGATATTCGAACTACCCAAAGCATCCAAGGACAGAAAAGCAAGACACGCCAAATCGCTAAGCTCAAAAGTGAATGATCTGCAGATACAAAACGCCAACAAACGTAATCAAATCATGCTCCAAAACAAAAGCCCCCTCTCTCTCTCGAGATCTCGCTTTCCCATGTTCCCTGCAAGCTTGCTGTGCTGTTGTCCGACGCACAGGAGAGAGTGAGGGCTTAGCTTTGCGTTGGCTTTCTCACAGGTATTATCTGTGTAAAATATATGCAGCTTTTTCACCGAAAAGCCAATGGGATTCCAAAAGAGAGGCGAGACTTTGACAAGAGAGGTCGCCCGGGTGGGTGAAGAAGAAAAGGTGCAATCATGGTGTCACGAGTCTGCGTTGACGGGGCCCAATCCCCATGAGCTAAGAAACTAATTAGAATTCTTTACAGGTCCGGCACTCAGCTCCGTCTTAGGGTGCTTCTGCTTCCATCATGGGAGAAAATCTTTGGGAAAAAAATGCAAATTGAATTTAGATGGAGGAGATTTTTCTAAATAATATTCGGTAAATTATAATTTACAAGCACATTTTAAAGTAATCTTGATTTAAATTCCGTTTAGAAAAAAAAACCCACACTTTGTAAAAGAGTACTTCTATTAGTTTCTTTAACCAAAAAAAAAAAAATCTCAAACATTTCTGATGAGACTCAAGCAGCAGACGAGCCAAATCTAGCCAGCCGCTGACGGGCCAGATTCGGCTTCTGGCAATCTCACATCAGGTCGCGCAATCGCAGGTGAGGCAGCTCGAGCGAGGCAGCCTTAGGTCGCTCGACAGTTGCTTGGGCTCCTACCTAGGTGTGGGGACCTCTAGGCAACGGTTGTCGGGTTGTGCAATCCCTAGGTGGCTAGAGTGACGTGAGTCCGGTTCTTTCTTTGAGAGAGAGAGAGAGAGCGCGGACGCTTGAGGTCAATCTAGGGTTTTCAATTTTAAAAATGGTTTAAGGTTGAAATTTTAATAATCTTTTGATGGCAACAAGGCGATTAAGAAAATTTCATTACCTTGTGCAAGTTGCATGCCGAGAAAGCCAAGAAGCCCAAGGCACCCTAGGACTTGCCTTGGACTTTCTGCTTTCTCAAAACTAACCATTCTCAAGTAGTTTTCAAAAATCCTCTAAGGCACCCAAATTTTGGTCCAATGAGTTATGGGTGGCCAAAGCCCTTGAGAAAGCCTTTCCAAAGAGACCCACAGTGTGATTTCTGTGAAGGCAAAAAGACTTTCGAAATCATCTCCAAAAGTAGATTTAGCGACGGCAGTATCCGAAGTCATTCTTGCGTCTGCTTTCAAAGCTTTTGGAGGCAAAAAGTTGACTTTTAGTGCTAAATATTCTTGACTATGAAAGTCGCTTTTGTTGGGGTGACCGTGAGAGGCCCAAACGCTAATGTATAGTACAACATATAAGAGGTTAGCATTCATTGGGTTGTGATTCTCAATAGTATTTGCTTACTTTTGAGGGACATTTCAATGTTCATTTTCAGATCGTGATTTTGAACCTGTTCTTTCCATGACACCCCCGATTGAGAATATTACATGAGGTACTTAAGGTACGGGTCCATTAATTAGAAAAGGAACAAGAGAATTTGGGAAACCTAACATGCAATTGCCGATTTAGGTGGATAGGACCGTCGATCTTTTGATATGAGTTAAGACTCTCGTGTAGGGAAAAGGGGAAAAGGAAAAAGGCTCGAAGCTACGAGCCTTGATTTCAATCCTTGTTCAAATAAAGAAGTTAACCTCTCCATATGAACCCAATAACATGAGCTAGAAATCCGGTTATATAGTTTGTGAACACATTATCATTCGAAATTCCTAATTTCCTAGGAATCAGTGAAATGATTAGGATTTTGAACCGTGCGACTCTATTCATTCCAAATAAGAGCGTGGATGATTTGCCTTTAATGGTGGCAATATGTTTTCTAAATCATTAATTTTGCATTAAACAAACGAAGAGCATTTGTCTTATTAACTTTAACTTCCAAAATATATGCAGTGAGAAAACCAACGTATTCCCATGGATTAAAAATTTTACTATAAACTAAGTTTTCTGATAATCGCATTACTAAAATTCGAACATCATCAACGATATGAAAAAATTATCCAAAAAGTCCTAAATATGTTGTACGGTGACCAATTTGTCTTAAATATTTCAATTGTGCCAATTTAGTGCTAAATCTTTTGACAATTTGCCAATTCAGTATTAAGCCTTGTCAAATGGACCAATTTAATCCTGAACTTTTCTTTTGAAAACTTACCAAATTCAGTCTTAAACCTTTTATTAATTTGCCAATTTAGTTATTTTAGCCAATTTTGGCTGAAAATCGCTAATGGGATGGTTTGGTCAGTGTCGTTGGTCCTATGTGGTACGGCTAGCGTTGACGTCGATCGTTGGGCCTCGATGATGGCTAATGGTTAGACAGACGAGGTCGACCTTGCATTGCCATTGGCTAGCATTTTCCAAATGAGCTCCCAAAAATAGTTGCCAAACACCTCAACATTTGGCCATGGATCTTTAGAGCTCCAAAGCCACTTGCCAAAATTGAATCAAACGCATGTTGAAGACGGCACATGAAAGAGGGACTCTGGTGAATGTACAAGCACAATGATAAATTCTAGAGATTATCCCGAATTTTGAGCTCAAAATTTAATTGGAAGTCCTTCCATTTGCCGATAAACTAAAAGCACGTAGGCCAACGTCGTAACTCGCCGTATATGAGGGCCAAATTGAAATTGGTCATGACATTATAAGGACCAAATGTATTTTAAAACGGCGCAAAGGATTGTAATCCCTTTTCAAACAAAGAAATGAACTTCTCCATGCAAACCCGAGTCAATGCCAACCCTATCTCCACACCACCATCCCCATCCCTACTCTGTGCGAGAGATATCGCCCCCGATACATCGATGTGCACCATGTGACTCTTCCTCAGCCTCCCCCATCGGAAGTCCGTATCGTACACCTTCTGTCTCGTCGACCCAGCCACCGACACTAACTCCTCGTTGATAACTATTCCACTATCCTTTATCCATCTCGAAGCCCCTTTCAAAGCTCCGCCTGTCCCTACTTCCCTGACTCTCCTCCCTATGGCCCTCGCGGCATGTGAAATCCCACTTTTGCCCAAGAGCGTATTCCTCTTCTCCGAGAGCAAGCATACGTCCAGACAGTTCCCAAAGTATGTCGAGGGTATCGAGCATTCGAGTCGGTCCCTGCAATCCGCGACAAAAACGAAATGACAAAGTTCGTCGTCGCCGCTCTCTGATGAGGATTGGTCGCGGCACTGGGGTTCTTCGCCTTTTGATTGGATGATGCATGCCCATACAAATGCACACGTCACCACGAATGTCGACAAGTGGATTGGACCCTCCGATTCCGAGTCGAGGTCGTGGTTCTTGAGCTGGCCCGAGATTTGCGCTTTTAGCCCGTCGATGTGAGCTTTTCGAAGGACAAACGTTGCTCTCACCTTGTTCGCAACAGCGAGAAGAGCTTCGCTCGGGCTCGGGCTCGGGCTCGGGTTCGGGCCCGCCCAACTCCACCAGTCTTTCAACAATATGGGCTCGAGCCCATTCGGGTCTTTGATCACTCCTCGGTCGTGGAAAGGACTCAAGTCGTCGTGGTCAACGCAAGTGGGGTCCCCTCCGGACCTATGAATGGACGCCCACGAATTCATGAAGTGAGAGAAGGACCTCCCATCTGCCACCACGTGAAGGAACTGGACCCCAATGCAAATGCCCTTGTCTGGGAACAGGGTCACCTAAATCATTGTACGACAATATCCACGATAAGTTTCGATTTTGATTTTTGTTCATACGACTGGTATTTTGAGATATATATGTTTGTTTATCACCATTGGATATTGATTACACATAATCAAGGAAGATAGTGTATTGGAGATGACAAACTGTTTTTATATGGATAACATTTGTTAGCAACATATCTATCGTAATCTACGTTGGTCCTCGTGCATACATCACTCATTCTCAACTTCTCTTTTAACAGTTTCATCTCTTTTATAGCCAAATGAAATACCTCATTTAATTGCATCAAACTTGGAACAATGCCACAGTTTCATCCCTAAGTATCATTTCAACCGAAAATCTCCAATATCACACCGCGTCTTGATGACAATTTGTGGCACATCAACACGATGCTTAATCAACACTTCTTGTAATATGTATTAAATTTAAACTATGAGATCTTGCTTTAAACCTCAGACTCGCTAAATCTGGCCAAGCGAGGTTAGGAGAAAAAAGAGTCAAGGAAAGTAAAGAACATAAAAAGAAAAAGAAGAAGAAAACTACAACTGTTGTTAAAAAAATATTCATTCTGTCACGTAGGACGGATGACGTCCATTTTAACGATTTTTAATCAAAATTGACCGGATGACTCAATTGGCAAAATGTGAAAAGAGTGACGACTAAATTAACACAATTAAATTATTTACGATTGAATTGACTGAAATGTTTAGGATTTTTTTGGTAATTTTTTCTTTGGACTCTCTTCATAACTACTAATCTTTGTTTTTCTTTTATCTTCGGACATGTTATATAAACTCAAATTACTCTTAAATGCAATATCTGCCTTATATTTATATCTGCGCGATCTAACTTTCTCGCATGTATTGTATCTTTGTATCTTTGTTTCCTAACTCCCAATTGCATTAAACTGTGTGCTGCCATAAGAAAACGTATGTCGTCGCCAAATGAGCTAAAGTTATAGCATGGCATTATTATACGAAACTCATAAATATTCCAAAACAGAACTTCTATAAAAATAAAAATAAAAAAACACAAAAAAAAACTTTTATCAGCTGAAATGATATTGATACTAATACCAAATTATAAGAATTAAAAAAAAAAAAAAAGCAAAGAGAGCCAAACCATCACCAACTGACCTGAATCGCCATAAGGGGCCCCACACGTGCGCCGTCGAATACACGCGGCGGCGGGAGCTGAGGCACCAGAGGGTGTATCAGCGTCGCGTCGCGTGCCTCGTCGCTGATGACCTCCGCGAAGTCGGCGGCGGACTCGGCAACTGTTAGGGAGAGGGAGTCGCCGTCGGCGTAGAGGATGTGGGGCTTCTGGGGCGGCCCCAGAGGGAGGACAAGTTTGGCGGCGAAGGGGAAGAAGCGGCGAAGACAGAGGGAGAGAGAGCGGACGAGGAGCGGGAGGGTGTTGTGAGCGAAGGCGGGAGGGGATTGTGGGAAGTCGTAGAAGAAGAGGCGTTGCATGGGGCAGCAGAGGAGCCACGGGATGTCGAAGAAGGTGAGAGGGAGAGTGGTTGCCGGGACTGAGTTGGCGGGCGGCGAGACATCGTAACGGTGGAGGATCTTGATGTCCATCGTTTCACATCCGGCAGCGAAGGGGGATTTCGGGAGGGAAGGAAGCTGTATATATAGGCAGGCTGATGGTCGTCTTTTGTTCCTGTTTCAAAGTGGTGATGTAAGATCCACTCCCGTCCGTAGATTGGGAGAGAGAGAGAGAGAGAGAGCTGACGACGAGAGCGACTGCCGTCAAAGAAGGTGAGCCGGAGGGGCGGCGAATATTCAATGTAATGACATAATGCCAAACCGACCACACCACGGACACTGCTTTCAATTACCGGAAGTCAAGCTGCGTGAATAACAGGCTTAGCCCCACCTCAAGATTACGAAGCAAATTGTAATTTGGGTATTAATTGTGGTCATTTGTTCTGATCGAAGAGAACAATTCACATTCTAAACAGTTTTGGAATTGAAAATTGGCCCACTGTTTTTCTTTTTCAGTTTCATGTAGTTACTCTATGTTATGAATTGGTTTTGCAAAAGTTACTCAATTAGAACACCATTATGGCCCGCCTATATTGGAAGACGACCTCGTTGTCCTTTTTTTTTTTTTTTTAAATCAAAGTTCTTAGTTAAAAACCTACAGGGTTTGGGTTTTTGAACCGGTTCTACATGGGCGTTATGAAATTTTTTCACCCAAGAACTGAATCGGTCTCCGTATGGAGCAGCTTGGAATAAATCAGATGAGTTGGGAAGACAGTGCATGAACAGTTTTCACTTTTCAGCTTGTTTGGCCACAAAAAAAGACCCAAATTTTTATTCAAAGGCAATGCCATTGCATCCACCTTATTTACAAAATCCTTTGACACAATCGATCAATGCAACCTTAGGGCACATGACCACAAACGCCCTCTCTCACCATGCTTCTCATATTTATCTCCAAACAAGAGTTGCATTACTAACAAGTCACAAGTTAGTCTCCCATGTACAGATGTTAATTTTGGCTTCACTGCACATAACTTTGCTGGTCTTTTGCAAAGCTCAGAGAGAAGTTATATTCCTACAGATCTCGGTTCCTCTGAGAATACGTAATGCAAAGCCTTTCCTTCCAAAACTTCATCTTTTTTGTACCTAGTTTATCGCAATCTCTACAGATAGGGAAATTGGTTACCCCGCTACCTATCTATCCTACGTTGGCTCTTTGCTAGTCTTTGATACCGAAGGCCGTCTTTTGTTTACTCATCTTTAGAAACTCAAAAATGCTCAAGCCTTAGGGAATCAACCGGAGATTCTCCTGCTTTTAGAAACATCAATTCTCTTATTATCCAAAGATGAGATGGATGCATGCATCTGACGCTCCTTCTTGCTCTAACGTGCAAATCGATAGACCACTTACAACAGAAAGACATCAATCTTTAGATACACCATCACCTTAGGCACTTGTCCGAACTTAAGGAAGCAAATGTAGATGATTAACAATCCTGTTGGAAAGATATTCATATATATTCTTGAAGGATTACATAATATTTATAAACTCTTTGGATAACTAGAACAATTAAAGACTATCTAGAAAACAAGCAACAATAAGTAAACATAATTTCCTAGATAATAATTTCTAAGACTCCAAGTCTCTAGATAATAATTGCGAGACTCCAATTCACCAGATGAGCTTGGATTACAAAAAATCTTTCATTTCCAACAGCTTCCCTTAAACCAAGCTCAACTTGACCATGCCGATCATTCTCTTGAGTTTAAGGAAGGAGTTCGTCTTCAACGGCTTGGTAAACATGTTAGCCACTTGATCTTCTGACTTGCAAAACTGTAACACAATCTCTTTGGACTTCACTAGATCTCCGAATGAAATGATATTTTATATCAATGTGCTTGCTTCTTCCATGAAAGATCAGATTCTTTGCAAGGGCAATTGCTAACTTATTAACACACTTAATCACCGTCAGATGCTCCTGCTTATGACATAATTTAGCAAGCATCAAACGTAGCCAAACTACTTGAGTAGCATAATAAGCCGCTGCTATGTATTCCACTTTCGCACTGCACAAAGCAACCACTTGTTGCTTTTTCAAGGACCAAGAAAAAATTCCATTTCCTAAAGAGAAAACATAACCAAAAGTACTCTTTCTTTCTCCAATATCACCTACCCAATCACTGTCTTTATATCCCACAAGCTGAAAATCGTTAGAAACAATGTAGAATATACATTCATCCATAGTACCATTAATGTATCATTGAATTCTTTTTGCGCCTGCAAGTGTGATTGTCTAGGAGTCTCCATAAATCTGCTTACCATCCCAACTATAAACAAGATCTGGCCGAGTAGAAGTCAAATATCGTAGACTCCCGACTAGCCTCATGAAATATGTGGGATCGACTTCGGAGCCACTTCCATCTTTTGTCAATTTCAATCTTTCCTCCATTGGAGTGCTTATTGGTTTACAAGTAGCCATCTTGAAACGCTCAAGAATATCCTTGGCACACTTTTGTTGACAAATAAAAATACCATCCTTCGATTGTGTAACTTCAAGGCCAAGAAAATAATACATGAGACCCATGTCTGTCATCTCAAACTCACGAGCCATGGCCTCCTTGAAGTTAGAAATCATCTCTTGACAATTTCCAGTAAATATAACATCATCAACATATAAGCAAACAATGACCATCTCACCGTTCAAGCCAATCTTCACATATAAAGTGCGCTCATAAGGACATTGATTAAAACCATGATTCAAGAAATAAGAATCAATTGTAGTATACCATGCTCATGGTGCTTGCTTGAGACCGTAAAGAGCTTTCTTCAATTTGTAGATGAAACCCTCTTGTCCTTTCTTGACATGCCTTTCGAGTTGATCCACATATACCTCCTCCTCAAGTACGCCATTGAGAAATGCCGACTTGACATCCATTTGGTGTATTTTCCAGCGTCTCTAAATAGCCAAAGCAAAAATCATGCGAATAGTATCTATTCTTGCAACCGAAGCAAATACCTCAAAATAGTTATTCCGGGGTTTTTGTTTTTAACCCTTGACTACAAACGAGCCTTCAACCAATCAACATCACCATAGGCTTGTACTTGGTCTTATAGACCCATTTCATGCCGATGAACTTCTTGCCTTCTGGAAGAGAAGTGAGCTCCCATGTGTCGCGATTTTTCTCAGTCGCATATATCTCATCATCCATAGTACGAACCCACCATCAACTTGGGAAGCCTCCTTAAAGTTTGTCGAATCACAATCTCCAAAGAGAGCAAAATAATAATTTCCTCATCAGAGGGATCATCATCATTGGATAATACACAGTCCTTTAAACAAGCCAGTAAAGCTCGTTCTCATCGTGGACATGAGGATTTTGCGGCAGAAATTTGATTGAGTTTTGGCTACCAGATCAGGTTGCACCGATGTCGCTACTAGTTCAGATTGACTATCTGAATAGGGTTGAACCGACCCCTCCTCATCTAGGACAACCTAAAACTACTTCTTCTCCTCCATGTTCCAAGTCCACTCACCTTTCTCATCAAAGGTGACATCTCGATTGATAACCACCTTCTTTGTTACCGATTATACAAGCGATAACCCTTGTTTCATTACTATAATCAAGGAAAATGCACTTCTCACTCTTCTCATCAAGCTTCTTGCAAAGCTCATTTGCACATGGGCATAAGCAACAAACCCAAACACGCAAAGATGCTAAACTGAAGGGTTTGACCACTCCACACCTTCACTGCAGTCTTGAACTCAAGACCTTTAGTAGGACACCAGTTCAACAAGTAAACAGCACAAGCAACTGTCTCCACCCAGAAAATCTTAGGCAATTGTTTGGAATGAAGCATGGTACGAACCATATCAACAGTAGTGCGGTTTTCTCTCCGCTACTCCGTTTGTTGAGGAGTATACCGTGCTATCAATTGATGCTTGATGCCGCATTGTTTGAAGAAGCTATCACCAACCAAATATTCTATCCACGATCAGTTTGCAAAATCCAAATTTGGTGCCCACTTTGTTTTTCTACATAGGCTTTGAACTCCTTGAAGATACTAATGGCGTCGAACTTGTGCTTCAAGAAATAAACCCATGTTTTCTTACTAAAGTCGTTGATGAAGGGAACAAAATACTTGTACCCCCGATTTGACAATTCACTGAGCGGTCCATAGAGTGGAGTTGCACTATACTCCAAGGCTTGAGGCTCTCCAGATGCGTCGAAGGGAAGCTCTGTGCACTGTTTTCGATAACACATTGGTTCACATATCTACTTTTGGAGAAGAAAAGTTTCATGGGTTAGACCACGCACCATCTTCTTCGAGACAACAGTTTTAGCTTCCAAAATTCACATGCACAAAATGATTTCCAAGCATGAAGAATCTTGCACTGATGCACTAAACCGCAGGTAGCATATTAATATACAAAGGAAAAAGCGATTTAGAGCCATTTTTACCTCACAATCAACCCTCCTTGCATCATGAATCGGGTAAAGCTCATCCTAATGCTCATGTGATAGCCTGGATCCAATAATTGACATTTAGGCGATTTTTCGAGACCGGAGAAACATAATGAACGTAAGAAAGAAATGCTTTTTGAACCGACCCATCCTTCGCCTTGATAATTGTCCCCTTCCTATGATAGGAACGTTCGCATTATTTCCAGAACCTCACCTACGAACGAAAAGGTGACACCCAATTGAGAATAATTCCTTCCTGACAGCACATGTGATTGCTAACCCCGGTTGCTCCAAGTACACAAACTTCTTTTGGTTTCTATAAAAAACATCAAACTTAATAAAGATCATTATCATGCTCACATAATCACAACAAATCCTTCTACCTTGCATAAAACCTCTTAACAACAACCTCCCTCACAATAGCCTAATCAACAAAACACTCCCTACAATAAAACTAAGATATATCATTTAATTACCTTTCTACCCCATAACTCTCCTACTCCAC
>JAGVVM010018670.1:0-12157 GCA_019149425.1 Psidium friedrichsthalianum | reverse complement strand
AACCCTAAATCCTTTCACTCTTTTGCCAATTTTACTCCCTAAACCTTTAAGTTTACCGATTCAATCACATAAACCTTTCTAACTTTTTGCCGATTTAGTCCCATTCGTCGAAAATCGCTGATATGGATGTTAACCGTTCTACATGGCACCGCTAGCACAAAAATAGACATTTTTTTAATAATATTATTTAAAAATAGAATTTTTTTCCTTTGCTAATTTAAGGCCAATGGCCCTCACCGGATTAGGGCCAATAGGGGTCAATGGCCCCTAAGCAAGGAGCAACGAGGGTCACTAGCCCTGTGCGAGAGCCAGTGACCCTTATGGTTTCTTGGGCAAGGGACGCAAAGCCCTTGCACTCAACGGAAAAAAAAAAAAAAAACAAAAAAACTATAAAAATTGATTTTTTCAAATAAAGTATTAAAATTTATTAAAATTATCACCGGCGTGCCACGTAGGACGGTCGGCATCCATGTTAGCGATTTTCGGCGAATAAGACTGAATCAGCAAAAAAGTGAAAAAGGTTTAGGATTGAATCGGAAAAATTTAAAAGATTTGGAATTGAATTGGCAAAATGTAAAAGGTTTAGGACTTTTTTGACAATTTTTCCTCTAATGTATATATAAGCTCTTTCTCTTAAAATTGAGAGTTATAATAAAAAATCAGGATAAACATCATGCCCTCAATTTCTCTTTCTCACCTTTATTCTAAATCGCGTTGTGTTTACATGCCCAATCCTAATCGACGAAAATGCGGATGAAATACACCGAGAGAAAACCATTTAAGAGAACATCAAATATACAAGGCAACGAATGCCAGCTGCTGCTCCAGGTAAATTTTTTATTGTACTGATTTCAATATCCCCAAGCTTCAGTGATGCAATTTGGATAAATGGTCAAGAAAGCATCCTTCTTTTGTAGCATAAAGTTTAGCTACTACCATCAATGAAAGCTTTGACATCTCACTGTTTAATTAGAAGTGGAACAAAGCCTAGTATTACATAGAATGGTCAGTTTTTGTGCTGCGCTAGTTGATTCTCTCTGATATGTTATTCTTATCCGCCGAATTGCTTTCGCACAACCGACCTTGGCAAAGAAGGTCCTTAATTCTTTTGATTTGGGAACCCACCTACTCCGAAACCAAATTACACGAAGTGGTTTGCGTGCGTTCAGAGGATTATCAAAGCCGAAAGGCGGTTCGCTGGCTCCTTCGGTCTTGTTAACCTCACACCTATCTGCATTCCATAGACAAGAGTGCCCAGTACCGCGGTTGAGAGGCTGATGGCTCCAAGAGCTCTCTCATTGACAGAGTCGTTTGATACCTCAATGTCAACTCGTCGCTTCCTGAGAGTGAAAAGGTTTGCTAATAGATCGGTTGTCACCTATCAATGGGCACGTGAGTGGCTTTGGCAATGCCATCACTCTTTGAAAAGAAAAAATAGAGAGAGAGAGATCTGATTATCAGATGAATCAAGTTAGAGCATGTGATTGTTGGAAAAATCCTTAACAAGATCCCTTTTTCTGTTTTTGTTTTTTGGTTTGGTTTTGGTGTTTTGTCCACTAAATGGAATTGTACATCTCGCACCTCCCTCATCTGCTGGCCCAGTGGCTTTGGCCCATCTCAGAGTCCAACACTTTCCAGGTTTCATCCTTCCGTGTCGGCTGGATATGCAGTGCTGGGCCCATCTCTGGGTCCATCACTTTTCGGGTTTTACCCATCTCTGTCGGCTGGATATGCAGTGCTGGGCCCAACACTTTTCGGTTTTATCTATCCGTGTCGGCTGGATAAGAGGTGCAAGGACAACCCGGCCGAGGTACCGACACAATTGACCTCGTATCCAAACGCCTTCCCTTCTGCTCATCTCATCTTCTTAACAAATAAGCCCCCACCCACCCACCCTCCCGTTCGTCTCCCTGTCCCTCTCCGTGTGAAGTCAAGGGCAATTTGCAATTCAGGGTTTCCTCCGCAGGTAAAAACCCTAATTCCGCTCCTCTTATTTTTGCGCACGGATTGGTCGGGATGCGTTCTGGCGCTGGGTATACCGTGTTTTCCTTTCCCTCGTGATTTCTCTCTAGGGTTTTAATTTCCTGGTTTCATGTGAAGTTTTAAGTAGCTGTCATCTTCTCGGCAGTGCGTTCGATTTAGGATGTGATTGGATTGATGCATGTCGTTCAATTTAGGTTCTTGATTTCCTGTTGTTGGTGCCCGATCGATTGAATTCCGAAGCAATTCAAATTCGGGCATCCGGGATTTGTGCGATTTGCACGGTGCGAACTTGTGATCTGTAGCTTCTTGTCAACTTGCCTGTGTTTTTGAATGTTTGCTGAGATACTTTTGGCCTCTTTCCTTTCCCTTTTTTGGGGGGTACTATTGTGTTCGTGATAGTATGATATGGTTCTCAAGTAGTTTTCAATTGTTTTCAGAGATTATTGGATTTAGGGTTTAGCTAGGAAGCATGACGACTGCCGCTAGACCGACCTGGGCACCTGCGAAAGGAGGAAATGAGCAAGGTGGTACTCGGATATTTGGTCCTTCACAGAAGTACTCATCCAGAGACCTTGCTGCTCACACAAACCTAAAGCCCAGGTATGTGTTATTTTCCACTCGTTTTTGGATGAAATAATCATTTCTTGGTCTTCAGAAACAGCCGCCTTTCACAGATTCTGCTTTTGTCTTTCATGAAAAGAAATCCGTTTGCTTTCTGATTTCATGTGACATTTAACTGAAAAGTAGGGAATGATGTGGTGCCTGGAATTTTATGATTGGTAGAAAGGTGTGGCAAATTGGATAGAATTACATTTTCAGATCCATCTTTGCTTGAACAGAATGGGGAGTGATGTAAATTTTTTCTTTCTTTGGTCTCTTGCTGAAAGGCACCTGCTATTTCCTTATCCTTTGAAAACTCTTTTTATCTATTTTCTTTCCTTTTCTCGCTTTATGTTCTCTTTCTAAGCATTAGATAAGAGTTGCGCTAGAGTGAACAATCATCTAAATTTGCATGTCAATGGGAGGCGTCCTTATGTAGACCATGAGGACCTGGATAGAATAGATGTGCCCTATGGAGAGGTTTAGGACTTTATGAGGTTTAGAACAATCATCTAAATTTTTTTGTGGTATATATTAGCTAGTGTAAGTGACGAGCTGTATGCTTCTGGCCTTGCTAAAGAGAAAATACATCAATATGGAGACCTGAGTCATCTTGAATGTGTTGCAAGTTTCATGTGTTTAGAGGTCGGAGGAGAGCTTTGTGTGTTTCCAATGATACTGGAACAATTTCACCCTGTTAAGTTTTTCTTACTCATGCATTCCTGATTGGTATGCATTCATGCATTGTTTTTCGATTTAGTTTCAAGTTGAATGATTCCTTCTGTTCCATTTTGAGGGTTCCTTTCAACTTATCAGCATCTCTATTAAACAGGAGGGATGGACAAGACACTCATGAAGAATTGCAGAAGAGGAACCTAAGAGAGGAGCTTGAAGAGCGTGAGCGCAGGCATTTCTCGTCAAAGGACAAGTCCTACATCGGTATCTATCTGTTAAATTTGTTTTCATGCATTTATTTTGTTGTATGTTGAATTTCTTTCCATTTTTCACTACAACATATTGAGATACTCTTATTTTTCTCAATTTGTTATGGTAGATGATAGAGACCGCCGGAAAGGAGGGCAGCTTCTCTTGGAAGGTTAGTAGTTGCTTCCCTATTTTCATGATGTAATACTGCGCTTTATATGATACTCGATTGTGAATTTCTGATCAATAGGATCAAAGAGGGAAGTGGAAGATCGCATTGTTCCCCGTACAGTGGATGCAGATGATTCCGATGTGGATGTCAAAAGCGACGATGGAAGGTGGTTGCTATTTTGAGTTACTTTTTATATGCACATCATCATTTGCGGCCTTCATGGGTCCTTTCAATCATTTGTAGTTGATTTCACAGTTAATTGAAGCAGAAAACTGGTATGATTATATTAGATGCATTTGCACTAATTCTCTAGTACTTGTGGAACTTGATGTAAAAATTGCCTGTTTGTTCGCTGTCTGGTAGATCTCAAATCTATTTTGAGAATTGCCATCTTGTTTTGTTTTGTTATGGACTGCCTGCTCAACTTTTACTGAGGAACATTTGTTGCTTTTAGCAGCGACGACGACGACGACGACGATGAGGATGACACTGAAGCTCTTTTGGCTGAGCTTGAACAAATAAAGAAAGAAAGAGCAGAGGAGAAGCTTCGGAAGGTTAGTTTGCATCTTTAGATTCCATCTTTTGCCTTTATCTGTGTTGGCTAGAATTATTCTTCTGCTTGGATGCTCATACATCATAATTTACTCGAACTCCACTGCTGGCTATGCGCACATGTTTACTGGCACTTAAAAAATTATATTGGGAAAAATGAATTTTCGTAGTATTTCTCTGTGATTTGTGAGTAGTTAGTCATTAAAATACTTAAAACAAATAAGAAGAGAGTGCATGAAACATGTGGAAGTTAAGAAATCAGTGGAGTTTAGAGAACTTCAGCGAAAACTAAGATGGTCAATTTCGTGAGAGCACTCCTCAAATCTCTCATTTTATGGTAGTATAGATAACTAATAGCTGACTGTGCCTGATGACAACCTATGTTATCTTACACTCTTTCAGGAAAGACAGCAGAAGGAAGAAGAACTTAAAGTCAAGGAGGCAGAGCTTCTTCGTGGAAATCCTTTGCTAAATAATGCTACTACTACTTTCAATGTGAAAAGGAGGTGTGTGACCTGAACTTTTTGGTTCTTCTTCTTCCAAATAAATTTGAAACTCATTTGAATTGATGATAATCGAGCAAAAAAGGATTGATTGATATAATACGTGATATCTAATCTATCTCTCAGTGATGTATCTCTTACGGTTGTTTTTTCCTCCTTGTCTGTTTCAGGTGGGATGATGATGTGGTCTTCAAGAATCAGGCCCGTGGTGAAGCCAAGGCTCCTAAGCGCTTCATCAATGACACCATCAGGAATGACTTCCATCGGAAATTCTTGCACAGATACATGAAGTAGTTGTTAAAAGCTGGAGAGCTTCCAGCAGAGACCTTGTGTGTGAGAACTTGCAAATTGTTTGTATTTGTATTAATCTTGGGCAAGAAGCAATCTGAAGTCTAATTCTCAGATATGATTTTCTTTTACACCGCACTTCTTAATCCTCGAATGTGTTAATTCTTAATAAATGCGGTATATCTTTAAAATCAAGCTGTGAAATTCATTCTTTTGTTGCATAACCGGGAACTGCCTATGGGGAGGACCAATTTGAGACCATAGAGAAGAAATATGTCAGACGCTTTGTTGCCGCTCTGGTGTCGATAATGTGCCCGGCGTTTGTCTTTATTGCTAAGTTTCGTGGCGCTTGCGTTTTTGCGAATGGTATGCGAGAGTGCAGCTACAATGTAGTATGGCTACAAAAATACCCTAAAGATATGACGACGTACATTATCGAGGTATACTGACATCTCTGGATGTGCTACTTGCTGCTTCTTCCTGAGAGTGTGGTTCTCAGGACGAGCGTGGATGGCTTAAAACCGGAGCCCTGAGCTTTTGAAGATCGGTTTAGCTATTGAGTTGTTGTGTAATCACTGGACCTATCAAGCCGACTGATTACGTGTTTCTAACTTTCTGTGGGTCTTTTCTTCACTTCTTCACTTTCTCTACCAAGGCTGCTAAGCAAGTATAGTTGCAAGTCAAAATGGCCTAAACCTTAAGAAGACGTCGAAGGATACGTTAAGCTATATCATTAAGCTCATTGCGGACTCGAAGTAGCGTTAAACAGTTTGCTGCTGTCACATGAAAGTTGACCTCCCATGAGGAATGCCCGACTTGGCGAAGTTGGTCATCTAAGAGTGAGCTCATTGAGTCCTTTTATTGTGGAGTCGGAACTCTTTACAGGGTGAAGGGCAGAGTTTCTTCATCAGCCTCTCTTGTCCCTCGTCCGCATTTAGATCAGAGTTGAGATTTTCATGGACCCTGATGTGCCCGATTTAGCGAGCTTACCCACAGCCATCAATTTCATCCTTGAAGAAAAACAGTTCACAATGTCCGTTTTGCTATTCGATCGAATAGCAAAACGGACATTGTGAACTGGTTTTTCTTCAAGGGATGAAATTGATGGCTGTGGTTAAGCTCGCTAAATTCGGGCACATCAGGGTCCATGAAAATCTCAACTCTGAATCTAAATGCGGACGAGGGACAAGAGAGGCTGATGAAGAAACTCTGCCCTTCAGCCTGTAAAGAGTTCCGACTCCACATATAAAAGGACTCAATGAGCTCACTCTCAGATGACCAACTTCGCCAAGTCGGGCATTCCTCATGGGAGGTCAACTTTCATGTGACAGCAGCAAACTGTTTAACGCTACTTCGAGTCCGCAATGAGCTTAATGATATAACTTAACGTATCCTTCGACGTCTTCTTAAAGGTTTAGGCCATTTTGACTTGCAACCATACTTGCTTAGCAGCCTTGGTAGAGAAAGTGAAGAAGTGAAGAAAAGACCCACAGAAAGTTAGAAACACGTAATCAGTGGGCTTGATAGGTCCAGTGATTACACAACAACTCAAAAGCTAAACCGATCTTCAAAAGCTCAGGGCTCGGTTTTAAGCCATCCACGCTCGTCCTGAGAACCACACTCTCAGGAAGAAGCAGCAAGTAGCACATCCAGAGATGTCAGTACGCCTCGATAATGTACGTCGTCATATCTTTAGGGTATTTTTGTAGCCATACTACATTGTAGCTGCACTCTGGCATACCATTCGCAAAAACGCAAGCACCACGAAACTTAGCAATAAAGACAAACGCCGGGCACATTATCGACACCAGAGCGGCAACAAAGCGTCTGACATATTTCTTCTCTATGGTCTCAAATTGGTCCTCCCCATAGGCAGTTCCCGGTTATGCAACAAAAGAATGAATTTCACAGCTTGATTTTAAAGATATACCGCATTTATTAAGAATTAACACATTCGAGGATTAAGAAGTGCGGTGTAAAAGAAAATCATATCTGAGAATTAGACTTCAGATTGCTTCTTGCCCAAGATTAATACAAATACAAACAATTTGCAAGTTCTCACACACAAGGTCTCTGCTGGAAGCTCTCCAGCTTTTAACAACTACTTCATGTATCTGTGCAAGAATTTCCGATGGAAGTCATTCCTGATGGTGTCATTGATGAAGCGCTTAGGAGCCTTGGCTTCACCACGGGCCTGATTCTTGAAGACCACATCATCATCCCACCTGAAACAGACAAGGAGGAAAAAACAACCGTAAGAGATACATCACTGAGAGATAGATTAGATATCACGTATTATATCAATCAATCCTTTTTTGCTCGATTATCATCAATTCAAATGAGTTTCAAATTTATTTTGGAAGAAGAAGAACCAAAAAGTTCAGGTCACACACCTCCTTTTCACATTGAAAGTAGTAGTAGCATTATTTAGCAAAGGATTTCCACGAAGAAGCTCTGCCTCCTTGACTTTAAGTTCTTCTTCCTTCTGCTGTCTTTCCTGAAAGAGTGTAAGATAACATAGGTTGTCATCAGGCACAGTCAGCTATTAGTTATCTATACTACCCATAAAATGAGAGATTTGAGGAGTGCTCTCACGAAATTGACCATCTTAGTTTTCGCTGAAGTTCTCTAAACTCCACTGATTTCTTAACTTCCACATGTTTCATGCACTCTCTTCTTATTTGTTTTAAGTATTTTAATGACTAACTACTCACAAATCACAGAGAAATACTACGAAAATTCATTTTTCCCAATATAATTTTTTAAGTGCCAGTAAACATGTGCGCATAGCCAGCAGTGGAGTTCGAGTAAATTATGATGTATAAGCATCTAAGCAGAAGAATAATTCTAGCCAACACAGATAAAGGCAAAAGATGGAATCTAAAGATGCAAACTAACCTTCCGAAGCTTCTCCTCTGCTCTTTCTTTCTTTATTTGTTCAAGCTCAGCCAAAAGAGCTTCAGTGTCATCCTCATCGTCGTCGTCGTCGTCGTCGCTGCTAAAAGCAACAAATGTTCCTCAGTAAAAGTTGAGTAGGCAGTCCATAACAAAACAAAACAAGATGGCAATTCTCAAAATAGATTTGAGATCTACCAGACAGCGAACAAACAGGCAATTTTTACATCAAGTTCCACAAGTACTAGAGAATTAGTGCAAATGAATCTAATATAATCATACCAGTTTTCTGCTTCAATTAACATGTGAAATCAACTACAAATGATTGAAAGGACCCACGAAGGCCGCAAATGATGATGTGCATATAAAAAGTAACTCAAAATAGCAACCACCTTCCATCGTCGCTTTTGACATCCACATCGGAATCATCTGCATCCACCGTACGGGGAACAATGCGATCTTCCACTTCCCTCTTTGATCCTATTGATCAGAAATTCACAATCGAGTATCATATAAAGCGCAGTATTACATCATGAAAATAGGGAAGCAACTACTAACCTTCAAGAGAAGCTGCCCTCCTTTCCGGCGGTCTCTATCATCTACCATAACAAATTGAGAACAAATAAGAGTATCTCAATATGTTGTAGTGAAAAATGGAAAGAAATTCAACATACAACAAAATAAATGCATGAAAACAAATTTAACAGATAGATACCGATGTAGGACTTGTCCTTTGACGAGAAATGCCTGCGCTCACGCTCTTCAAGCTCCTCTCTTAGGTTCCTCTTCTGCAATTCTTCATGAGTGTCTTGTCCATCCCTCCTGTTTAATAGAGATGCTGATAAGTTGAAAGGAACCCTCAAAATGGAACAGAAGGAATCATTCAACTTGAAACTAAATCGAAAAACAATGCATGAATGCATACCAATCAGGAATGCATGAGTAAGAAAAACTTAACAGGGTGAAATTGTTCCAGTATCATTGGAAAACACACAAAGCTCTCCTCCGACCTCTAAACACATGAAAACTTGCAAAACACATTCAAGATGACTCAGGTCTCCATATTGATGTATTTTCTCTTTAGCAAGGCCAGAAGCATACAGCTCGTCAGTTACACTAGCTAATATATACCACAAGAAAAATTTAGATGATTGTTCTAAACCTCATAAAGTCCTAAACCTCTCCATAGGGCACATCTATTCTATCCAGGTCCTCATGGTCTACATAAGGACGCCTCCCATTGACATGCAAATTTAGATGATTGTTCACTCTAGCGCAACTCTTATCTAATGCTTAGAAAGAGAACATATAAGCGAGAAAAGAAAGAAAAATAGATAAAAAGAGTTTTCAAAGGATAAGGAAATAGCAGGTGCCTTTCAGCAAGAGACCAAAAGAAAGAAAAAATTTACATCACTCCCCATTCTGTTCAAGCAAAAGATGGATCTGAAAATGTAATTCTATCCAATTTGCCACACCTTTCTACCAATCATAAAATTTCAGGCACCACATCATTCCCTACTTTTCAGTTAAATGTCACATGAAATCAGAAAGCAAACGGATTTTTTCATGAAAGACAAAAGCAGAATCTGTAAAGGCGGCTGTTTCTGAAGACCAAGAAATGATTATTTCATCCAAAAAGACGAGTGGAAAATAACACATACCTGGGCTTTAGGTTTGTGTGAGCAGCAAGGTCTCCTGGATGAGTACTTCTGTGAAGGACCAAATATCCGAGTACCACCTT
This sequence comes from Psidium friedrichsthalianum, assembly GCA_019149425.1. Taxonomy (NCBI): domain Eukaryota; kingdom Viridiplantae; phylum Streptophyta; class Magnoliopsida; order Myrtales; family Myrtaceae; genus Psidium; species Psidium friedrichsthalianum. The sequence continues at coordinate 2,499 of JAGVVM010018670.1, read as the reverse complement.
GCTCATTTCCACCTTTCGCAGGTGCCCAGGCGGCTCTAGCGGCAGTCGTCATGCTTCCTAGCTAAACCCTAAATCCAATAATCTCTGAAAACAATTGAAAAATACTTGAGAACCATATCATACTATCACGAACACACTATAGTACCCCCCAAAAAAGGGAAGGAAAGAGGCCAAAAGTACTCTCAGCAAAACATTCAAAAACACAGGCAAGTGACAAGAAGAAACCTACAGATTACAAGTTCGCCACCGTGCAAATCGCACAAATCCCGGATGCCCGAATTTGAATGGCTTCGGAATTCAATCGATCGGGCACCAACAACAGGAAATCAAGAACCTAAATTGAACGACATGCATCAATCCAATCAATCCTAAATCGAACGCACTGCGAGAAGATGGACAGCTACTTAAAACTTCACATGAAACCAGGAAATTAAAACCCTAGAGAGAAATCACGAGGGAAAGGAAAACACGGTATACCCAGCGCCAGAACGCATCCCGACCAATCCGTGCGCAAAAATAAGAGGAGCAGAATTAGGGTTTTACCTGCGGAGGAAACCCTGAATTGCAAATTGCCCTGACTTCACACGGAGAGGGACAGGGAGACGAACGGGAGGGGGGGTGGGTGGAGGGGCTTATTTGTTAAGAAGATGAGATGAGCAGAAGGGAAGGCGTTTGGATACGAGGTCAATTGGTCGGTACCTCGGGCCGGGGTTGTCCTGCACATCTTATCCAGCGACACGGATAGATAAAACCCGAAAAGTGTTGGCCAGCACTGCATATCCAGCGACAGAGATGGGTACAACCCGAAAAGTGATGGACCCAGAGATGGCCCAGCACTGCATATCCAGCCGACACGGAAGGATGAAACCTGGAAAGTGTTGGACTTGAGATGGGCCAAAGCACTGGGCCAGCAGATGAGGGAGGTGCGAGATGTACAATCCATTTAGTGGAACAAAACACACCAAAACCAAAACAAAAACAAAAAACAGAAAAGGGATCGTGTTAAGGATTTTTACCAACAATCACATGCTCTAACTTGATTTCATCTGATAATCAGATCTCTCTCTCTCTATTTTTCTTTTTCAAAGAAGTGATGGCATTGCCAAAGCAACTCACGTGCCCATTGATAGGTGAAACAACGATCTATAGCAAACCTTTTCACTCTCAGAAGCGACGAGTTGACATTGAGGTATCAAACGACTCTGTCAATGAGAGAGCTCTGGAGCCATCAGCCTCTCAACCCGGTACTGGGCACTCTTGTTATGGAATGCAGATAGGTGTGAGGTTAACAAGACGAAGGGAGCCAGCGAACCGCCTTTCGGCTTTGATAATCCTCTTGAACGCACGCAAACCACTCGTGTAATTTGGTTTCGGAGTAGGTGGGTCCCAAATCAAAAGAATTAGGACCTTCTTTGCCAAGGTCGGTTGTGCGAAAGCAATTTCGGCGGATAAGAATAACATATCAGAGAGAATCAACTAGCGCAGCACAAAAACTGACCATCTATGTAATACATAGGCTTTGTTCCACTTCTAATTAAACAGTGAGATGTCAAAGCTTTCATTGATGGTAGTAGCTAAACTTATGCTACAAAAGAAGGATGCTTTCTTGACCATTTATCCAAATTGCATCACTGAAGCTTGGGGATATTGAAATCAGTAAAATAAAAAAATTTACCTGGAGCAGCAGCTGGCATTCGTTGCCTTGTATATTTGATGTTCTCTTAAATGGTTTCTCTCGGTGTATATTCATCGCATTTCGTCGATTAGGATTGGGCATGTAAACACCAACGCGATTTAGAATAAAGGTGGAGAAAGAGAAATTGAGGCATGATGTTTATCCTGATTTTTTATTATAACTCTCAATTTTAAGAGAAAGAGCTTATATATAACATTAGAGGAAAAATTGTCAAAAAAGTCCTAAACTTTTACATTTTGCCCAATCAATTCCAAATCTTTTAAATTTTCCGATTCAATCCGAAACCTTTTTCACTTTTTGCTGATTCAGTCTTATTCGCCGAAAATCGCTAACATGGATGGCCGACCGTCCTACGTGGCACCGCCGGTGATAATTTAATAAATTTTAATACTTTTATTTGAAAAAAAATCATTTTTATAGTTTGTTTGTTTTTCATTCTTTTTTCCCGTGAGTGCAAGGTGCTTTGCGTCCCTTGCCAAGAAAACCATAAGGTACTGGCTCTCGCACAGGGCTAGTGACCCTGTTGCCTCCTTGCTTAGGGGCCATGACCCCTATTGCGCCCTAATCCGGTGAGGGCCATGGCCTTAAAATTAGCAAAGAAAAAAAAATTCTATTTTTTAAATAATATTATTAAAAAAAAGTCTATTTTTGTGCTAGCGGTGCCATGTAGAACGGTTAACATCCATATCAGCGCATTTTCGACGAATGGGACTAAATCGGCAAAAGTTTAGAAGGTTTATGATTGAATCGTAAACTAAAATGTTTAGGAGTTAAATCGGCAAAAGAGTGCAAGATTTTAGGGT